>RJWM01015220.1:0-42910 GCA_004363535.1 Dasyprocta punctata
AAAAAAAAAAAAAAAAAAAAAAAAAAAAAAAAAAAAAAAAAAAAAAGCACTTAACACTACTGGCACCGCCTTTCTTTAAACATTTCAGCCCTTTATCCTATGTGGCCTCTACTGCTTTATCTAACGCAACTCTCCTTCAACACAGCAATTAAAATTAAAATGTTTTTATTTTACACTCAGTCTTTCAGCCTCTTCTCACTCTAATTTGCTACCCATAAGCAACTTTATCCCATTTCATAGCTTCACTTGCCACCTATATACACGGCTCAGCCCGGACTTCCCCATGCCCAGTATCCACCAGATGCCTCCACTGTACCTCTAACAGCACACCAAAAAGGCAAGTCATGACCATCTCTCCCATCAAGTCATGTAGAGCAGACCTAGAACCCGCCCCCAAGCCTCTGCCTTCCTGTCAATACTGAATCTTTCATCAGGACTTGACTTATCTCTCAGTCCTTGGTAGATCCTGGACGCCAGGTGCCTCAATCTCCGAGCCTGGACTACTAAAATTATCTCCTAACTGATCTCTAGCAACGCTTCCTGCCTTTTCAACCTATTTGCTATGATGTCCACCTGTCACCCACCCCAGTGAGAACATTTCAAAAACATCTAGAATTTAAACCAATCCTTAATATGGTCTGGAAAGCCAGGTGCGAGCTTGTTTCCACTCGGCGCTCCCATCCCACGCTGCACTCTCCCGTGCTCTCTGCCCCACCATACTGGCCTTCTCCGCTACACAACACGCTGCCTCTGCCTGCACTCGCTTTCTTCTATCCTTCCGAGTGCACTCCAACAGCCCTTCCTAATGGGGGTCTTCCTGGCTCTGAGGACTAAGTCAAAAGCCCCCTTCATTATTTAAAAAATAACACACAAACCCCTTATTACAAACTTGCATGGCACCTGAGCCTTTTCAGCTGAGCGCTTAGGCAAAGTGATCATTTTACACCTTTTGGGTACCACCTAAAAGGGTTCACCCGATTTTCCTCACCTTCAGAGGTTCTTCTTGTGCCACCTGTTCATTCAACTTTTGGGTGTAGGCATCACAGATTTCAGTCACTTGCACAAACCCCTGGAGGCCACTGGGCAGACTGATCACCAGTTCCAGCTCATTTACCTCTTTGACACAACCCAAAACCCGCATTCCCTCACACAGGGACTAGAAAAGAAAAAGTAAAATGTGCACAATAAGAAAGAAAACAATAATAGAAAGTTAGGGAGTCTAGGTTCAAGCCCCAATGCTGACATTTAAAAGCTATAGATAATTAGTAAATAAACACAAATAGATTCATGTGTAGATATCTGTTATCAGAGACCTGATCATACACTATAAAAGATCAGACAACAGTGTTAAGAGTACTGAGTTGCTAGGGGATACCTTTGCCTTTTAGTGTGTCCTGAGCCACTCAAACTGGTGGGTGACACAGGGAAGAAGGCAGGCCAACAGAGACAAAATGAGCAATGTGCAGCACATGTGCTGGCTCTAGGTACAACCCTACACAGCTACTGGTGACCACATCAGCACTTACAGATTTTCATGATACCTAGTTGAACAATTTTTTTTTTCAAAGTAAGAAGGACAAACAAAATAATCCTATAGGCTAAATATGAATCTTTCCCTCTAAAAATCATTTGACTTTCTTTTCCATTTTATAATTAACATGCACTGGAGGTTATAATCTAAAACTTTAAGAAACGTAGGACCACATCACTTCTCTGAGGTAAATGAGTATGTACAAAATCAATGCATAGGATTACAATGACTGCTGAAGTTAACTGACAATTCTAACCTCTGAATCTACCAATATGTAAGTCTAATAAAAACACCAGCATGAAGACCACATCAACTTTAAAAAACAAAAGGATTCCAGGCATTGGTTGGCAATCAAAGGAAATAATGCTTAATTCTCAGCACAATTTGCAAAACTCTCTAAATACACAGACATGAAATACTTACATACGTGTATATGTATGGGAGCAAAGAATGAAGGAAAGAGGAAAAAACACATACAAACTTAACCAAGGCAGTACGTTAAAAGTAAACCAAACTTAACAAACCTCAACACTAAGGATTTCAATCTTCTCTTTTACAGACTTGCCCTTCTCTCTCTTTTCAATTTTCAACTTCTTTGTTTTTGCTGGGCCATTCTGCTTCTTTTTCCTTTTGGTGGATTCTTCTTCAGTGGAAATCTAAAGGGGGAAAATGACACACAAAGGTCCAAAAGAATGAGAAGCAGCAATTTTCACTTTTCCCTCACATTTTGAGTAATCTATCACCTTGCTGTTACTCTGTTAGTCTCCCATTCCACCCCATCCCACTCCCAAATGCTTCCATGACAAGTCATGTAGTTTTCAGCTAAATAGATAATCTCCCTGAGCCTCAGTTCTGTATCATGGAGACGGAATTTCTACTTTATAATATTAAACAGTTGGAGAGATTAAGTACTATAGACTTGAGGCCATACATTCAAAAATCAGTTCCCTTACCTCTAGCATCTAAAGTACAGTCTATTCCAGGTAAGACCACAAATTTTAATGAAAATTCTAAACATGGTAAGAACTTCTTTTAAAAACATAACGTGACCAATGTGGGCATGGTGACACATGCCTGGGATCCTAGCACTAGGGAGGCTGAGGCAGGATAAGGCCAGCCTGGGCTACATGAGTTCAAGGCCAGTGAACCCAGTCTCAAAAAACAAAACAAAACAAAACAACAACAACAAACAATAACCAAACTGCTTTTTTCCATTTTTAATCAACAGGGCACAGAATCCCTAAGGACAAAATATACTTCAAACTCAAAACACTAAATGACATGCTTTAAAAGATATGGCTTTTAGGGGCTGGGAATTTAGCTCAGTGGTGTAAGCACCTGCCTGGCAAGTATGAGGTGTGGGTTGTGAGTTCAATCCTTGGTACCAAAAAAAAAAAAAAACAAAAACAAAAAAACAAACATGGTTTTTTGTTGTTAAAGTCTCTCTAACAAGTTTGATTTATAGAAGTGGACCTTTGGAAGAAACAAAACTGGAAAATAAGGATTATTCTTCACTAAGATGCTAGAAAGAAGGTCTCTAATAATTTTCACCAAAAAAAGCAACTACTTACATCAAATAAGTTATCATGTTCAACTGACTGCTGGTAAGATTTCTCTGATTTGTGGATCTTTCTTGTACCTCCTCGAGGAAAGCTTTCTTCTAGGGCTGCCATGTCCGGGTCTTCTAAAAGCAATGCAAAGAATAACCATGAGAAAGCCAGGCATGGTGGTGCATGCCTGTAATCCCAGCACTTGGGAGGCTGAGGGAGGAGGATCACTAAGAGTTCAAGGCCAGCCTGGGCTATGAAGTGAGTGCAAGGCCAGCCTGAACTGCACAGTGAAACCCTGTTGCAAAAAGAAAAACAAAGAAACAAAAAAAAAGAATAACCTTGAGATGTAGCAGTGGTCCAGGTTTCACAAAGGCTGGAATCCATGGGCAAGAGACCTAACCGGATTCGGGGAGACAGATGGTTGGGGTTTTAGGCCCGTTACTCCATCTATCACTTTTTCAAAGATTTCTTCTTCCGAACTACAAATCACACACCTTCCTCCACACAAAGGAGTTACAGATACAATATAGAAAACAGTCATTAAGTAGCTACTATTATGTAAGTCAGACATACACAGAAGACTATATAAATCCTTACTTTCAAATGCACACATTTAGAAGATAAGAGTTATGCAAGCAATCTCTAATACAAACCAAAGTATATATACTATAAGCAAGGAAGTACAAATTGATAAGGCTTCTGTGAAGGAGGTAAGCTTCAAAGGAAGATGCTTTTGAGGTGAATGTTACAAAATAAACAGTGTGACAGGCAGAAAAACACGTATTGGAAAAAAACATACAAAACAGGCATGGTAGCCAGGCGTGGTGGTGCATACCTTTAATCCCAGCACTCAGGAGGCTGAGGCAGGAGGATTGTTGTGAGTTCAAGACCAGCCTGGGTTACAAAGTGAGTTCAAGGCTGGCCTGAACTGCATAGTGAGACCCTGTCTCAAAAAACAGGGCCGGGGATTTAGCTCAGTGGTGTAAGTGCCTACCTGGCAGGAGTGAGGTTGTGAGTTCAACCCCGGTACCAAAAAAAAAAAAAAAAAAAAGCATGGTGAAGCACACCGGTGATCCCTACACTTGGGAGGCTGAGGTAGCTGAGTTACAGGTCAGCCTGAGCCACACAGTGAGACTGTGTTTCAAAAAAATAAATAAATAAATCCCAAAAAACACAACAGCAACAACAACAAAAACACACAGCACAGGGGGGAAAAAAACCCTATTATTCAATAAACGCAGGCATATTAAACAATCGTTCAAAGCTTTGCTGCTTTCTCTGAAGAATTGTTCAATTAAGCACAGGAAGAATAAAACATAATTGGAATTTTTAGGACACGCTGGGCTCTGGGGGTCAAGATATTAAATTAGAAATAGTTTATTTTGACCAGTCAGAGCCTCACCTAGGGGAAGGGACAGGTCAGTAATCAAGAAAAACATACTTCAGGGTCCTCACTGGACTAGAAAAGAGAAGACTGAAGGCACGTAAATCAGGTAAAAAGCCTGAAATGCTGTTCATCTCAGGAACCACAACTAGACGAAAGTTAGGAGGGCCTGACCCTGAAAGTACTTGTAAGCAAGAGGGCACGACTGAGGAGCTTAAGACTCGGCATCAGGTATGGGCGCGTGCTTCATACAAACAGGAAAGTGGAAGAGATCTAGTCTGCTGGGAGTTCAACCCTCAGTCTCATTTCAGAGAGAAACTTAAGCTCCAAAAACAAAAGGTACCTGGGAGCAGAGAAGGGACCTAACGCTGTTTTCCGAGGAAAGTCTGGCACTACAGGAATCACTAGGGCAGAGCTGTCTCGGGTGGGCGAACCACTCACCCCGACTGGAGGAAGCTTGGCAGGGATCCGGGGGGCCTGGCCCTGGGGCAGACCGGAGAGGCACAAGCTTTCTTCCCTTCTCGCTTCTGCGCCCACTCACCAAGTTCCCGGGGCCAGCACCTTTTTAATCTCAGAGCCCCGGCGACCGACCCCACACACGTGAAGACCAGCACTTCCGTAATTCCAAGCTGCACTTCCGGGGGCGTGGGCGGGCTCTATGCCCTACTTCCGTTGCTACATCAGAACCTACCCAATTAGAAGGGAATAGGAAGATCGGAAGCGGAAGGGCGGGCCTTGGCTCCCCAGCCAATTGACGGAGAAGACTGAGTCGCCCAAGGCTCCGAAAGCCCGTTGAACGCGTGCGGAGGGGGCGTCTTCTTCCGGCCGGGCCGTGGAGGTAGCTGTGGAAGTTGAAGGACGTCGGCTGCGGAATTTGTGACTGTGTTGAGGTGAGTGAAAAGGGGCGCCCGAGGTCGGACTTTGCTCCTCCGCTTTGCAGGGGTAACCCAAATCTGGCCGTTTGTGGGCCGGGAGCACCGTAGGATCTTCGCTTTGAGGGGCAGAAAGGTGGGGAGTGAAACAGGAGCCAGAGAAACGGGGCCGGGTCCCGCGGGCTTGGGCAGCAGCCGGGAGGCCGGAGGGCGCGGCGGACACGCGCGCGCGGCCCCCGAAGTCCCTTCGATCGCACTTCGCACTGGACAAGAGATGCGCTCAAGGTCACCTAGTGACACAATTCTGCCCCGTCTCTGGCCGAATCCCGCTCTCTCCGGCTGAACGGCCGCAAATGTTTCCCCGGAGCTCCGATGCGGAAGCCTGCAGCCGGGCCTCCGTTAGCTGCGCAGCCGCCCCTGTCGGCTCCCGCCTCTCCCCAGGCCCGCGCGCCGAGGCCGGGCTGCGGGCTTTCCTAGAGGCAGCCGGGACGGAGCGGCTGGCACCCGGGGGCGCTTCCATCTCTACCCAACGACCTCACCACTCCAAGCAGATGTCCAGTCGGACGGGAGGATAGCGGTGTCAGAGAACGGCACCTACCAAGGGCGGCTAGTCACCTTTGGGTATTCAATGGGATGCTCAAGGCAGAGAGATGCGTCAAGGGGTTGGTCGTTCGTTCGTTCGTTCATAGTGGTTAGCGCCTTAATAATCAGAGGCAGAGGCCGTGTGTGCGTACACTTTCTCTTAGGTTGTCATTTAACATTAAAACGCAAGTTCACAAGTATGAGGCTTAGTGATTTTTCTCCTTCATTAATGTTTAGGAAAACCTATGACTCAAAGGGCAGCCAGTGCCCGTTCAATTATTCCACAAAGATCACTCCAAAACGAGCCTTCCTGATCTTTGCCCTCCAGTAACCTGTTTGTTGGTTTGTTTGTTTTCTTTCGGTACTGGGGATTGAACTCACAAGCTCGCGGCTGCCGGAGCAGGCGCTTAAGCCACTGAGCCAAACTCCCAGCCCTGATTTTTTTTGAGGCAGGGTCGCACTATGTAGCTCAGGCCGGCCTTGCGCTCGCGTTGTAGCCCAAGCTGGCCTCGAACTCACAACGCTCCTCCTACCTCACCCTCCCGAGTGCTGGGCTTAAAGGCGTGCGCCACCACGCCCGGCGAAAACTTTTGCCTCAGTGGTTTTTTGTTTGTTTGTTTTATTTGTTTGTTTTTGCGGCATCGGGGATTGAAAAGTTTGGTTTAGTTCTCATATTTCTTTCTTTCTTTTTTTTGTGGCACTGGGCATTGAACTCAACGTCACGCCTGCCAGCAGGTGCTTAAGCCGCTGAGCCAAACTCCCAGCACCTGCATTTTGCTAAAGGTTGCAGACTAGGTGTTTGGGAGCTCACTCGCGTTGTTTTATCTCACCAGCAACAGCGCCACTCTCCCTCCGTCTCAGCCTCTATGAAACCTCATTTAAAATCTACACTGAATTTCATTTCCTATGCCATGCCTTTTCCTGCAATCAGAATTAGTCTTCTTTGGAACACCACAAGCATCTGTCTTATTCCCATGTGTAGAATGAAATTTAAAATACATTAATGTCTCACTTGGACACCACATCCTGCAAAAAAATTTTTGCTAGACACATTGCTTGAGAATTGTCAGATAACAAGTTGATACTGTAGTGTTTTTCGAAAGAACCTACTTCATACCAAAATTTTTAAAGTATATCACGAAATAAATGGGGAAATGTCCTTTTAATAGATTTAGAAAAATAAAAGTTGATAGTAAACTATCATGGGCTGAGAGTGGTAGTGCACTCCTGTAATCCCAGCACTTGGGAGGCTGTGGCAAGAGGATTGCTGTGAGTTCGAGGCCAACCTGAACTGCATAGCAAAACCCTGTCTCAAAAAGACGAATAATAATAATAATAATAATACTGCATCATAAAGATTTCTTTTAATGGAGATTTTCAAACTTGAGTTAGACTGGCCAAGGTCATGAAGCGACCTAAGGAAATTTAGATTTCCCTCAGCAAGAACCTGTCTTAAAAATTGCTCAAAAATAAAATCTTAAATTGTCATTGCCAGTTCTTTGCATGTGAATGTCTCTAAAGGCGTTAGAATGGTAAACAAGGAGAGCCAGTTTCCATGGCAATGACTCCCTCACTGATCTCCCTGTTCCATTTCATCAAGAGCCTGCAGAGTCACCGCCACTGCCAGCCAGTCTCCACCAGACTCTACCAGCCTGTCTGTGCTACCAGTCGGCTCAGCATAGCTTTGATCAGGGTAGACAGGTAGTCACACATACAAATTTTTTTAACTGTTGTTCTGTGGGGACCTTTTGAATGTCTGTATTTCCTATGATAAAAGAAATACATGCCTTTGTAAATTACACAGGAACTGTAGGCCTGGTCCCTCTTGAAAGTTTGCTAAATATTCTCCGGAACTTTTGTGTGTTTTAGAATTATCTACAGGCTTTATTAAAACATTGCTAGACCCTGAGTTGTTAATTTAGTAAGTCTATGATAGGGCCTAAAAATTTCCATTTGTAACAAATTCCCAGCAATACTGATATGCTGGTCTAGGGACCAGATTAGAGGATCATTAATGTGCTCTATACTGTATTATCCAGAAATAACGATTTTTTTATTATTACGAGGTTTTTGTTGTTTGGTTTTGGTTTTTTGAAACAGGGTCTCATGTAGTTCAGGCTGGCTTTGAACTCATGGCAATCCTCCTGCCTCAGCCTCTTGGGTCCTAGGATTACAGGCATACACCACCACGCCTGGCAGTTTTTTATTATTTAACATTACTTTAGGGCCTTCTTTTCATATTAGTACATAGAAGGTTTATACACATTATATTTCTGCTAATGAAAGCCATTTATCAGTCTCATATAAATAGGCTTAGTTTTTACAGTTTTTCATTTTCATAAACAGTAAAGAGCTGGGCATGGTGGCTCATGCCTATAAGCCTAGCATTCTGGAGGCTGAGACAGGAACATCACAATGAGTTCATGATCAGTCTGGGCTACATAGTGAGTTCAAAACCAGCCTCAACTGCATATTAAGACCTGTCCCAAAGTATTTCAGTGACTTTTCTTGAGCCACATAATTTCTACTTTATGATATTCCTATAAGGATGAATTCTTGAAGAAATGAACCAGCTAGATGGAAAGATATACTCATTATAACATTTGGTAGATACTCCAAATTGTACTTTAGTAAGGTTGTATCAGTTTACACTCCCAACAAAATGCTGAGTTCCATGTTCTTATTTAACATTCTTCTTACAGTTTTATCTATGCCAGTTTGATGGGTAAATACTAGTTTCATTTTACATTTCTTTGAAAGGTGCATTGTCTTTTTGTGTTTTTCCTTTTTCATTCATGGTATTTATATTTTCCCTTTCCCAAAATTAAAGTATTTTCCTTTTTTTCTTTTTTCTTTTTTGGTACCAGAAATACAACTCAGGACCTTGTGCTTTCCAGGCAGGCATTTGTGCTGCTGAGCTATATTCCTGGCCCCTTTCCAGAGTATTCTTTCAGAACTTTTTGGTTTTGTTGTTTACATTAACATCTTATTTTGGTGTAAGGAGTAAGGAATCCAGCTTCCCCATCCAACAGTGGCTAGAAGCTGGGCGTGATGGCGCACGCCTTTAATCCCAGCACTCGGGAGGCTGAGGCAGGAGGAGCGTTGTGAGTTTGAGGCCAGATTGGGCTACGTGAGCGCAAGGCCAGCCTGAGCTACATAGTGCAACCCTGCCTCAAAAAAAAACTAGGACCGGGAGTTTGGCTCAGCAGCTTAAGCGCCTGTCTGGCAGGCATGAGGCTGTGAGTTCGATCCCCAGTGCCACCAAAAAAAAAAAAAAAAACACAGTGGCTAGTACTTCAGCTCTACTTAATTAATGATCTCTCCCCCTTCCCATGGAAGTCCTAAAATGATTTATAAGAAAAACTATATAAGTAGGGGTTGTAAGTTATGCTAGTTAGCAGTCACCCCTCTGATAAAGTTTGAAAAATATCACAAGCTGCTAGGTTTTTTTGTTTGGTTTTTTTTTTTTTTTTTGTGGCACAGGGATCGAACTCACAACCTCACGCCTACCAGGCAGGTGCTTAAACTGCTGAGCCAAACTCCCAGCCCTGGTTTTTTGAGGCAGGGTTGCACTATGTAGCTCAGGCTGGCTTTGCACTCATATTGTAGCCCAAGCCGGCCTCGAAACTCACAACGCTCCGCCTACCTCAGCCTCCAGAGTGCTGGGATTAAAGGCGTGCGCCACCATGCCCAGCTACAAGCTGCTAGTCTTAAAACTGGTTAATTTGTACCTAGGTTTATAGCTGTATAATCTGTATTAATAATAGCACAAAATAACTCATAATAGCTAATGTTGGAAGCAGCTTGTATGTCCATCAACAGGTGAATGAATTTTAAAGTGTTTAAACACAGTGGAGTACCCTCTGCTATAAAGAAGGGATGAATTTGAGTCATTTGCAGGAAAATGGGTGCACCTTGAGACTATACTTTTAAGAGAAATAAATCAGACACAGAAGCTTAAATATTTTATGGTTTATCTTATATAAGAAACCCAAAGTAAGGCAGGGTGTGGTGGTGCAGGCCTGTAATCCCAGCACTCGGGAGGATGACAGAAGGATCACTGAGTTTGAGGCCAGCCTGGGCTACAAAGTGAGTTCCAAGGCCAGCCTGAACTGCACAGTGAGACCCTGTCTCAAAAAGACAACCGAAAAAAAAAAGTATAAATAGAAAAATAAAAAGTTGGTGATAGGAAATGGAGATAGAGCTCTTGCAAATGAGAAGGGGACCAAGCGCTGGAAGGGACATAAAGAGAATTAAGATATATAATATACATGGACCATCTCCCCATGATGAATGCAGTATGTGCCATACACATGCACTAATAAAAACAGATTTTAAGGCCCAAATTTCAGAACTAAAAAAAAACCAAACTGATTCAATGTACCAGTGTAGATAGAGCCAAGAATAAAAACACTGAATTATACTGAGTCAGGATAGACTTAATGAATACTTGTGTGTTTTCTATGTGAAGTGATACGACATAGCCTGGTGTGTTTATGAAATAGTCAAGTTAAAGTCCTACTTCCAGAAGCTTTCCTAGACCTTTTCCATCATCTTTGCTACCACTGGGCAAAACGTGGATAAAAATTTTACAAGAATTTAACACAATGACTTTTAACATTTAAAACAATTTTTTTTTCTTTTGAATTACAGCCAAGTCAATTTATTATTGCTTGCTTTCTTTTTTTAAAAGATTGAAATCATGGCAGGTCCAGAAACCGATGCCCAGTTCCAGTTCACTGGCATCAAAAAATATTTCAACTCGTACACTCTCACAGGTAGAATGAATGTAAGTATCAATGATACCTTTAAGCCATTATATTTTAGAATAATATCAACATGGCAGTAACTCTTGTTTACATTTTTCCTTTTCAGTGTGTACTGGCCACATATGGAAGCATTGCTCTGATAATCTTGTACTTCAAGTTAAGGTCTAAAAAAACACCAGCTGTGAAAGCAACATAAGTGGTAAGAAGCTAGCATGTAAAACTTTGTAACTAGCTGGCTGTGGTGGTGCAGGCCTGGAATCCCAGCTGTTTCTCACGCTCAGGAAGGAGGATCACCAGTTCATTACCAGCCTGACCAATTTAGTGAGACCCTGTACTCAAATAACATTTTAAAAAGAGCTGGAGCTGGACCTCAGTGGTAGAATCTTTGTGTAACATGCTCAAGGCCCTGGGCTGAATCCCCAGTATTGTTTAAAAATATATATATAACTCAGCCATTTTTATATTAGTTACTATAAAACTAAACTATTACCATTTTGCAAAATTTATTGCATACAGAAAATATATTGCCTATGTATATTATTACCCTACAATTTTTGTGAATAGTTTGCCTTAGCCCTTTTTTTATGTATTTGATTTCCAAAGGCTATGATCACGTCTGTAATTTTATAAAAAGTATTTTTCCATGATTTGAATGCATGAGTGTTCACACATATATTTCACAGAGGAAATATCTCATTATAATTTTTATGAAATAGTGCTGAACGTGGTGGTACTAGCACTTGGAATGCTGAGGCAAGAGGACCACTCTGAGTTCAAGACCAGCCTGAACTGCATAGTGAAACCCTGACTCAAAAAGACAAAAAAAAAATTAAAAAATTTATCAATGAATGCTTTGAACCTGAAGCATTGTATCTAGGAATGTTTTCTTAGGTTAAAGGATCATGAGGCACCCAGCTTTATAAGACGGTGTGTGTTTCACTTTAGCTATTTTGGATTACTATCAGGCTCTGTTTTTTTTTTTGTTTTTTTTTTGCGGCACCGGGGATTGAACTCACAACCTCGCGCCTGCCAGGGCAGGCGCTTAAGGCACTGAGCCAAAGCCCCGGCCCTGGTTTTTTGAGGCAGGGTCGCACTATGTAGCTCAGGCCGGCCTTGCGCTTGCGTTGTAGCCCAAGCCGGCCTCGAACTCACAACGCTCCGCCTACCTCAGCCTCCCAAGTGCTGGGATTAAAGGCGTGCGCCACCACGCCCAGCTCAGGCTCTGTTTTTGCTAATTGGATGAGTAAGAGAACATTGTTTTAGTTGTACACCATGCTACAAGCCTATAATCTCACCTACTTGGGAGGCTGAAGCAAGAGGATCACACATCCAAGACCAGCCTGGACAACTTACCAAGACACTGTCTTAAAAAAGAACTGCAGAGGGGCTGGGGATTTAGTTTAGCAGCACAAGCGCCCGCCTGGCAAGCGCGAGGTGGAGTTTGATCCCCAGTACAAAAAAAAAAAAAAAAAAAAAACTGGGGATGTAGCTCTAGGCTCCCCTGGCTTCAAGCCCCAGTACTGGGTGTCAATTACTTTTTCTTCTACTATTTTTATCTTTTGTAACATTCTATTCCTGCCCTTATTTAACAACTGGGTGACTTGTATAAGCGCTTCATGTAATAATTAACTTTTGCTTTTTACAGTGTTGGGGATCAAACCCAGGGCATTGTACATGCTGAGTGAGTACTGTCACTGAGCTACACTTCCAGCCTGGATTAAACTTCAGTTATTTGTTGTCTTTTGGTGGTTTGTTTGGTAGCTTCATATTTTCATATAATTATCGTCTCAGCTCCCATAATGGTTTCTTCTTATGCTACTCTCTCAAACCTCCCCCTTAAGTGAATGTCTGGTGTTAGCCACAGATAATATGCAGGAAGCCCAAAATCCAGATCTTCATCTGATATAATTTTCCTTCATACATAAATTTTTCTTCTGCTCTTAGGAGCTTTTCCAGTCTCAAACCTACTGACCTTAAGAGATTGCATACTCTAGAATGCAGTGGCTTATGGCTTATTCCTAATAGGTAGTTTGTTAGCTAATTTCCCACAATGCAACTCCTAACTGGGAGGGTGGCAGTACCCAATTAAAATGGAAAGCTGGAGCCGGACGTGGTGGCGCACGCCTTTAATCCCAGCACTCGGGAGGCTGAGGTAGGAGAAGCGTTGTGAGTTTGAGGCCAGCTTGAGCTACAACGCGAGCGCAAGGCCGGCCTGAGCTACATAGTGCAACCCTGCCTCAAAAAACTAGGGCTGGGAGTTTGGCTTAGCGGCTTAAGCGCCTGCCCTGACAGGTGCGAGGTTGTGAGTTCGATCCCCAGTGCCGCAAAAAATAAATAAAATAAAATGGAAAGCTGTCTCATATTGATGCTTATCTATTTTGTATTTTATATTTATATACTAGGTTTTTCCAGTAATTTCTTTTCAGAATTTTAGTGAATTGTGGGCAGCTCTTGTCAAAAAGGTGGACTGCTTGGGGCTAAGGATTGTACCTGAGTGGGAGAGAACCTGCCTAGCTTGCAGGTCCCTAGGTTCCATCTCCAACTTGGGAGAGAAAAAAGTATCCTTAATTCTTTGGATCTTACTCCTTTGAAAATCTGATGGATTTATGTTGAATTTCTTTATAGAGTTCAATGGATAGACCTGTCCTCATAATTACTAAATGTCTTAAAAATAGAATTAAACAAACACATTTGTGTCAAAACTGTTTTTGCTTTCTTTATAGGACTTTACAGTGTTCTGACTTCATCTGTTAAGTTCCCATGCCTGGAGGAGCTAATGGCAACTCATCATGTAATACTCAATTTGTACAATAAATTATGAACCTGGAAAAGCTGGTTGTCTTTATTTACAAGGTATCAAAAATATAAAAACTGTACAAAATGCAACAAAGGCAAATATTGGCAGTGAGTTGATCTAAATCTTTTTAGTTTTCCAAAGCAAGGCTCAGTACTGGAGGTAAGCAACTGAAATGTCTGTCTGACTTCAAGTGTTCTAGGTTTTATGTAGCCATTTTAGCTGAAGTAGAACATGGAAGCTAAGTTTTTTTAACCTGGTATAGAGAGTGTTTGCACTCAAACAGGTATAAAAAATCAAAGTCAAGATGTTAGTGCATGGTTGTACTTCATCTGAATCTTACGAAGTATAGTTTACCCTACCTAGTTACATACATTCCACTAATCATAGGCCAAGAAAAACTGTTAGTGGATCATTTAACATAGTACTTGAGTGCCATACAGTAACTTCATTTTTTACAGCAGAAACATACATGCTCGTAGAATTCTTCAGCTAAAAGTCAAGATGGTATTATATTTCTTAATTTGAATCTTGAAGCAGGACAAATTTTTAAATCAAATTTTTCTAAACATAATAAATTAAAATAGCATTTGAACAGAAAATGCATAGTTTCCACACAATCCAAAGCACCATAAATGTCCCCTCCACGAACATAATACCTCTTATTCAACTAACGGAAATTAGTTAAATGTGGTTGCTATAGAAACGTGGAGCTGTCCTATTCAGATTTTCCAAGCAGCATACTTCCAGATTCATACAGACAAAAACATTCTTTGTAGCTTAAATATTAATCACTGAGGTATTTGCTTTTTAGACTCCCTTTTTTCAAACAGTAGCTTCCAAAAAGTCTTAATACCGATGGTTTATTGTGGACTGTAAGCTCCGGCAGCTAGAACCAGGTTTCTTCGAGTAAAATGCAGGTGTACCACTGGTGTTGATTTGGTCATGTATGTGCCCAACAGTAACTCCTGTGAATTCTCAGGTAAGTTGATGTGCCCAGTGGCTGTGGTAAAGTCATCAGTCTCTAGATCCTCAAATGCCTTGATGGCATCCCACAACCGGACTGTGTTATCCATTGACCCTAAGGGGAAATCAAAGGAAACCATTAGTTATACCCATCATATTTAGATTCTGACATTTTACTGGTATACTTTGAGTTTACTGTAAATTTCAGATGAAAAACCTCAATCTTTACCACAAAGCCATTAATATTCATTTACCTGATGCCAAAATTTCACCATCTCTACTAAACCTAAGGGAACAGACTGTATCAGTGTGGCCTTTTAATTCTCCAACCATCAAACCATGTCCAATATCCCAAAGGAGTACTCTGCCATCTGTTGCTCCTGTAGCCAGGAATCTCCCATTGGGAGAAAATGTCAAGGAATGAATTGGTCCCTAGAAAAATTCATGAAAAACATCAAGACTAGTGTTAAGTAAAGCTAAAGAAAGACAAAGTTAGAATTTTAGTTTGGTAGTATGTTATCTTTAAAATACTTGTACTACTGGGTAGTTTGGAAATATTTTTATCTCGAAAGCATCTTAATGTGCTGTGATAATCAGATGTAAAATACCTTGTGTCCAGTGAAGATCCTTACACAGTTACCATTCAGAACATCCCAGAGCCGCACAGTTCTGTCTGCAGAGCCCGTGGCAACATAATTGGAGTTGGGATGGAATCTGGTACAATTTACATCAGCAAGATGGCCAGCAAATATCCTTAAAGGCTGGTAATGATCTGTAGCCCAGAGCCTTTTCATCAAAAGATGATCATTAGTTAACCACAAAATGCCAAAGTTCTACCCAAAATAACTAGAAGTACCCAGGTGAAATTTTCCAAATAGATCCCCCTTAAAAAGGAAACAGGGAAACATAGAATGATTGAAACTTACTAAAAAGAGTTGATCTTGCTGGGTGTGGTGGGGCACACCTGTAATCCCAGCACTTGGGAGGCTGAGGCAGGAGGATCATTGAGTTCAAGACCAGCCTGGGCTACAAAGTGAGTTCAAGGCCAGCCTAAAGTGCATAGTGAGACCCGGTCCCAGAAAGACAAAAATAAAAAATAAAAAGTAAAAAGAGTTGCTCTGGTACATGATTATGGAGTGAGAGTTGTTTTTGATACAGGGTGAGCAATAGCTTTATATAGTGTTTCTTTAAAAAGATTTTTGAGACGATCTTGCTATGTAATTCACGCTGGCCTTGAACTCACTATGTAGCCCAGGCTGGCCTTGATGATATTACAATAGCCAGGCACCACCACACCAGGCTTAGTACATAATTTTTCAAATAATATATATCTTTAATTCATTATTCTTTTTTCTTCCTCCCCATTTCTAATCTAACCATTAAAAAAAAGAAATGTTTTCTCATTTTGACCACCACATAATTAGTTTCTAACCTGAGCTACCTCATCCAGAACTTTTAAAATGACAGAAACAAAGATACAGTGCTGCTGAAAGAGAAGAATAAACATCAGACTGAGGTGGAGCATATATAAGGTAACAGCAGGAATCTTAGTGTAGATATAATTAGATACAGTAACATTCCTGTCCCAAATTCACTGTCAATAAGACCTATAAATATAAATGCTGGTCTTGTCAGAGAACTGATCCTGAGTAACACAAGTGAACACGAGGTGAGCTGGAGTCTGTAATTCCCAGCAAGAAATATCCTGTGCATTGAACAGACCCAGTTCTAAGAGCATGGTATTCTTACCGAGCTACTCGGTCGTGGCCCCCGGACACAAAATAATATCCATATGGAGAAAACTGTGTGTCCCACACTGGGTAGTTATGTCCTTTATATCCCACCAAGCAAGTAAATGTTTGAAGGCTCCACAATCTAACGGATCCATCCTCTGAAGAGGAAAGTAGATAGTTCCTGAGAAGAAAAGGTGATACCTTCAAATAACTTGGTTACCTGTCCAGTTTCTCCTCAGATGTGAGCATACTAAATTAGCTAATTAGATGTTACGTGTTGCTTGTTTTTTGGGGAGTTTTTTGTTTTGTTTTTTGAGCAGGGTCTCACCACATAGTTCAACTGCCCTGAACTCAGGTAATGCAGGCTGGCAATCCTCCTACCTCAGCCTCCCAAGTGCTAGGATTACAGGTGTGTGCCACCACTCCTGGATACATGTCATTTTTATACACAGAATTTATACTAGATATAAAGAGCCAAAAGTTCTACCCAAACCAATGTTAGAACCAAATGTTAACCCCAGCACTATATACAGTGGACAACTACTAAATGAGGTCGGGTTATAAAAACAGTCTGTTACGGAAGAAAATCAGTTCTTGAGGGGGAAAAAACTATCAGAAGGAATGAAAACTATGTTCAAAGAAGGTAAACTGAGAGTTAAGAAATTTGAGCCAGTAATTTCTGGCTCTAAAATGGAGGTGCCAGCCAGATATGGTGGCACCCGCCTTTAATCCTAGCACTTGGGAGGCTGATGTAGGCAGAGCATTGTGAGTTCCAGGCCGACTTGGGCTACAACGTGAGCGCCAAGGCTGGCCTGAACTACATAGTGTGACCCTGCCTCAAAAAACTAGGGCTGGGAGTTTGGCTCAGTGGCTTAAGCGCCTGCCTGGCAGGTGCAAGACTGTGAGTTCGATCCCCAGTGCCAAAAAAAAAAAAAAAAAAAATAGGGCCAGGGATATAGTTCAGTGGCCTAAGCACCTGCCTGGCAGGTGGGAGGTTGAGTTCAATCCCTGGTACCAAAAAAAATAAAATAAAATAAAATTAAGATAAAAATTGAAATGGAGATGCCTCAGAAAGCTGAGGCAGGAGGACGAACGTGAGTTCAAGCCCAGCCTGGGCTACAAAGTCAGTTCAAAGCCAGCCTGAACTGCATAGCGAAACCCTGTCTCAAAAAGATCAAAATAAGGGCTGGGGATTTAGTTCGGCAGCACAAGTGTCTGCCTTGAAAGCATGAGGTCATGAGTTAGAATCCCGGTGCCAGAAAAAGAAAAAAGACCAAAATAAATAAATATATACATACATACATAAGGTGGACATAAGTGCATAAATAAAAAAATGGAGATGCTATTTTCCTATCCTGTGTAAGTGGTTTAAAAAATAAAAAGAGGGAGACGCCAAGGATGTAGGTCAGTAATAAAGCACACAGTTAGCATGCACTTGAGGCCCTGAGTACCATTCTCAGAACTCTCCCCACCAAATAAAGAATTGAAAAAACACAGGGTGGGGGGCAGCGAAGCTACAGACAGGCAAATACCTTTTTAAGAGATGAATACAAAAGCTGACAGTTTCCACTGAAATCTAAGGTTTCCCTCAAGTAAAGAGCAACTTTGTCCTCCTATCAGACAATAAACATTCTCAAGTTTCATGAAGAAAGCCAGGCATGCTGGTGGATGCCTGCCTGGAGGCTGAGGCAGGAGGACTGCCATGAGTTTGAGGCCAGACTAAGTAAGAGAGTCAACTCAAGGCCTGCCTGAACTGTGTAGTGAGACCCTATCTCTAAATAAACAAACATATAAATAATTAAATTATTTTAAAGTTTCATAAAAATAAAAACCTTGATGGGTTGGAAGCTATTATTTATCCAAATAAGACACAGATGGAATTGTGAATACAAAATATTCAACTCCTATTTCTACAGAATGTTAGAGATCACAAAAATCAGGTGAATACCAAAACATGCAGTGATACTCTGGAATCCTATGGCTAATGCAAAGCCTAAAATACAGTTTTCCTGGTTAGCATGTTCTTAAGGTTTTTTATTTGTTTTGAAATGGCACCTTGCATGTTGCCCAAGCTAGCCTCAAATTCATGATGCCCTTTGCCTCAGTTTCCTGAGTAGCTGGGATTATAACCACGTCAGCACACCCAGCTTTCTTAGTCTGTTTTGTTTTGTTTTGTGTTTTTTGATAAAGCTTCAATGATAGGCACTATGCAATTAATATCAGAAATTTAGCTGGGCATGGTGGTGCACGCCTGTAATCCCAGCACTTGGGAGGCTGAGATAGGAGGATCGCTGTGAGTTTGAGGCCAGCATGGGCTACAGAGTGAGCTCAAGGCCAGACTGAACTGCACAGAAAGACTGTCTCAAAACAGAAATAAAGCGGGAGATTTAGCTCAGTGGCGCAAGCACTTGCCTAGCAAGTGCAAGGTCATGAGTTGGATCCCAGATACCAAAAAAAGAAAAAAAAAAAGAAAGAAATGAATAAAATTAGTTTCTTTAAAAAAAAACATATTAAACATGATGAGCACCACAAAATACAATGCAGGGACTCAAACAATTCAAACTTTATTAGGGTTATACAGAAATAGAGCTAATTTTTGAAAACCAGGGAAGCCGGACACGGTGGCACACTCCTATAATCCCAGCACTTGGGAGGTTGAGGCAGGAGGATCATTGAAAGTTCAAAAGCACTCTAGGCTACAAAGTGAGCCCAAGGCTAGCCTGAACTGCATGGCGAGACCTTGTCTCCAAACAAGACAAAAAAAAAAGAAGAAGAAGAAGAAAAGAAAACCAGGGAGCCCTGAACTGTGCATTTTGATTCTCTAAGTTCAAACACATACTGTTATCCTGTATACAAGTACCACAAGAAGCCGGGCGTGGTGGCACACGCCTTTAATCCCAGCACTGGGGAGGCTGAGGTAGGAGGAGCGTTGTGAGTTCGAGGCCGGCTTGGGCTACAACTTGAGCGCAAGGCCGGCCTGAGCTACATAGTGCAACCCTGCTTCAAAAAACCAGGGCCGGGAGTTTGGCTCAGTGGCTCAAGCGCCTGTCTGGCAGGTGTGAGGTTGTGAGTTCAATCCCCGGTGCCGCAAAAAAAAAAAAAAAAAAAACAAGTACCACAAGATGAATTAACAAATGCTAGAATTCTGAAAAATGAATAGGCAACTATGACATTTTTCCAGTGGAGTTTTCCAGGCATTTGCATTGTATGTCCCACAGTTAAGTTTTACATAATCCCAATACAGTACAGTAGTATTTAATTTTGTTTCTATTTTACCTATCCGGACTGAAGCTGGCTCCATAGACAGGCCCACTGTGACCATACAAAATCTTCAACTCACTTGCAGTTTTCTCATCCATGATTCTTTCTAAGACATCATCTGATTCTTTGTCTATGAGGCTAAGATCTAAAATGGTCCAGAAATAGTTTCTTTAAAGTGCATTCATCAAAAACATTTTAACTGCATCATTGCTCAGGAGAACAAATGACATTAGAACAGTTCTTCCTATATACTAACCCCAGTGCTAATGCCTCTATATTAGGTGACATCATCCCAGGTAGTAGAGGAAATGAAGGTTCAGAACAGTTAAAAATTTGCTGGAGTGTACCCAGGTACTCAATATTGGATTGAAATTTAGATTTGTCAACCATATCACAATGTTTCACAAAAATGAAAACCGGAAATACTAAAACTAAAATTTTGAACTATTTTGCTGAGATAATAGCAAAAACCTTAAAATGAAATACTGACATTATTTTTTTTTTAGGTATTTTTATGACTAAAACAGATACTATTCAATTACTTAAGGTCTCCCACTATTTAAAGTTAAGATTTACAAAATGTTACAATTTTATCATGAAGGAGTTTTTTAGCCTAATCCCTTCATTCTACAGATGAGAAAACTTAGGACCAGAGAAAATAGACAGTCTAGTAGTCTGGTCCCCTGCTTTCCACGCAAGCGCTCTCTGGCATCTAAAGTTAAAAGTGAAATCAAATGAATGTGTGTAAATATCACAACCTCCTATATATACTCCACGGAATCGAAGCTCGTACAGATTAACGGCAACTTTGTACACTCAAAGGTCGTCTCAGTTACCTGCTGCTTGTTTGACACTACGAAGCTTTTTGGGTGTCACAGACCACACCCTGACAGTAGAATCTGCAAAGCCTCCAGCAATCAGACTAGAATCATCAGTGACATCCACTGCAGTGAGGCCCTGCCAATAAAAAAAGTTTTCTATTAAACAATACCCTTTTAGAGAAAATAATTACTATCACATCTTAGGTAATTGATGATGGCTAGTTTTCTAATATAAAAACTCAGTGGTGATTACATCCTCCTACTAAGCCCACAGACTAAAAGCTCACACTTGATGAGCAGGTTATTATATACCCATTTTTTTGTCCTCCATGTTTGACAACATAAGAGGAAGCAAATGCTAATTATTTTTGCATAATGTTTGCTAGTTCTATCCTCAGTAAGAGGAGTCTATAAAGACATGTAAAATTCTTAAAAATACCAAGCTTATAGTAATACTTGAGTTCAACAGAGATGAACCAGTGTGCACCTCCCTAAACACTGGCAGAACTCTGATACATGAAATAAAGGTAAACTGTAAGCAAGATTCTAGTACTTACAAGTTGCTACAGCCTTATGCCTATAGTCAGCATCTAATTCCCCTCTCTTGTCTTAAACTGTATCAAGAGTTTAGCAGAGAGGGCAGGGCAGGGCCGGGCATAGTGGCACATGCATACAATCGTAGCTATGGGGGAGTCTGAAGCAGGAGCATCATAAATTCAAGTCCAATTTGAGCAACTTAGTGAAACCTTGTCTTAAAATAAAATGTAAAAAGGGTTGGGGATAAGCCAGGCATGGTGACGCACGCCTTTCATTCCAGCACTCGGGAGGCTGAGGTAGGAGGATCGTTGCAAGTTCGAGACCAGCCTGGGCTACAAAGTGAGTTCAAGGCCAGCCTGAACTGCATAGTGAGACCCTGTCTCAAAAAATAGGGCCGGGGATTTAGCTCAGTGGCTTAAGCACCTGCCAGGCAGGGATGAGGTTATGAGTTCAATCGCCAGTACCAAAAAAAAGAAAAAAAGATAAAAAGGATGGGGATGTAGCTCAGTGATAGGGTTCAATCCCCAGTATTAAAAAAATAAAAAGCAGCCGGGCGTGGTGGCGCACGCCTTTAATCCCAGCACTCGGGAGGCTGAGGTAGGTGGAGCATTATGAGTCCGAGGCCGGCTTGGGCTACAACGCGAGCGCAAGACCAGCCTGAGCTACACAGTGCGACCCTGCCTCAAAAAACCAGGGCCGGGAGTTTGGCTCAGCAGCTTACACACCTGTCAGGCAGGCGCGGGGTTGTGAGTTCAATCCCCGATGCCGCAAAAAGAAAGAAAAAAATAAAATAAAATAAAAAAATAAAAAGCAAAAATAAAGAGCTGGGCACATGGTGCATGCCTGTACTCCCAGCACTTGTGAGACTGAAGCAGGAGGATCACCACAAGCTCAAGACCACCCTGGACTACACAGAGTTCGAGACCAGCCTGAACTAGCTAGTGAGCCGGAGTCAGAAAAACAATTTAAATAATAAAACTGTTTTAGTTACCCTGCTGGGCTCGCTGCTGAAGTGACTGGTAAATCACCACTTCACACAACTCTCTAAGAAGAGTAACTGTTGTACTAACCTGATAAGCATTGAGGAATGTGTAGAAACAAATGGAGGGCAAGCAGTCTGGCCCCAGGCGCACTCGCTTGGTGGTTTCTTTCATATTCATTATCTTATCCAACTTATCTGAATCTTTTAACTCAGGAAGAGGGATTCTGTGAAAGAAAATCAGCCTGGAAATTACTCTCTGAAATATTAACAAAGCCAGGGTGGTGGCAGACGCCTATAATCCCAGCACTCGGGAGGCTGAGGTAGGAGGATGGCTGCAAGTTCGAGGCCAGCCTGGGCTACACGGTGAGTTCAAAGCCAGCCTGAACTATATAGCGAGACCCTGTCTCAGAAAAAAAAGAAAAAGAAAAATATTAACAAACCAAACCCTCTGCAACAAATCTGATACCTCTGCACAAGTTCCTAGGTTTCTTCCTCACCTGTTTTGAGGTGGAGCATTGGGATCTTGTTTTTTGCTTTTGGATCCAATACTATCTTTTTTAGGCTTCTTCTTTTTAGGTTTTCCTTCTTCATTTTCTCCCTCTTCATCCTCATCATCCAAAGGGACCTCAATTTCTGGTTCTTTTAATAAACCAAAAAATACCTACAAATAAAAAAGAACCAACATGCTTTCAATTAATTTTTGTTCACTAATAGATTTTTTGCACACCTTCACAGGCTGAATCAGTTACAATAACTCAGCCAGGCATGGTGGTGCACATCTGTAACCCTAGCACTTGGGAGGCTGAGGCAGGAGGATCACCATGAGTTTGAGGCCAGCTTGGGCTACATAGTGAATTCAAGGCTAGCCTAAACTACACAGTGAGTCTCAAAAAACAAAACAAAACCAACCCAATACAGTAATATAGATCCTGAAGCAGCATTTGGTATTTGTCTACGCCATAGGCATTTCCCCCATTTTCCTTACTAACAGAACCCTGATTTTACTGGGGCAGGAATGTGCTCCCTTCAGTCTCTGGCCCCCCATGCAGCAGGGAGTGACCGTGTAACTTAATTCCGGCCAATACATTCACACGGAAACATACTGGGGGTGGTTTAAGAAGACAAAAAGTTGTCTTTCCGATAAAAAGGGAGCAACTTGACAGGCTTTATACGTCCCCTTCTTTCTTCCCGGCATGGCTGCAACACTGATGCTGCAATAGCCGTTGGGAGCACACAGAAGAAAGCCACATCCTCCAGACAGAGGACCAAAAACTAGGAGGAGCCAGGGAGGCGGATGGCACCGTGAAGCTGTCACCTCGGCCCTGAAGGGCCTCCTTCTGGAATTCACTTCGTGTGAGCAAAAACCCCTTCCTTGTTCAGCCACTCAAGTCAGGGTTCTGTTAAGTGCAACTGTTCCCAAGCCTTGCACACATACATCACCCTTCGGAAGGTGAAAGTTTAAATACCATGTAAAATTATTCCCAAGCTGGCTACAGGAAAAAGGTATAAATTATGTAGATGGAAATGCTACAATTTTTCAAAATCTGCATTATATAGTTCTTAGGTTTATTCCCATACCTTTGATTTGTTTGCCTCTCGTTTAGCCTCTCCTGCCAAACTTCCCACCATCGCATCTATCTGTTGCTTACTACGCGGCATCCCATCAAAGATGTCAATGTAGAGGTGCTCCTGAACTATGTTCCATATCTGATTGTTCTGTTTCTCCTGAAGATGCCTCTTCAAGAGTTGGTACGAGTCACGGGAAATACGCAGAACAAATTTACTTGTTCGAAAATCCAACATGGTTTCATTCCCTTTCATGTGTTCCTTTTTGGTAAGACTAGATAATACTCGTAGGTCATCCTGGTAATAACATTCCTGATCTCCATGGAACCTGTTTCAGTGATTTTAAAAAGTCATTTTTCAATGTAATCATTAAGGGATCTGCCTCTCCCCCATGTATTTATAAACCATCCCAGAATATTTTCAATGTAGTAGTCTGAATCACCCTGAACTAAGCTGTAGGATCAGAGCTAATTCACTTCAAATTCATTTACAATTCAGTTTCTGAATTTATCTGAAAAATAAATTTAATCCCTTAATGAAAGGTAGCATAAACATTTTAAGAGAAGAATCTGAAATATCATAAGAAAATGAAAGATAAGCTACCCACCTTTGGTAGACAGTTTCTTATCTTGGGTAGACATTTGAAAAGTGTCAGAACCCTTGCTTTACTGAATTTTACGTTTTCTCAAAATCCCACTTTATACAACTTTTTTATTATGGAAAATTTCAAGCATGTAAAACAGTATAAAATGGCATAATGAATTCAATATGCTTATCATAGCCTCTCAATGGTAATCAATACAGGGATTCTCATAAGCCCCACCATTTTGAATGATTTCTTATGTTCTTAATATCAGATATATTTATGAAAGATCAGTATTCTAATACTGTCCCTAAAGAACAAATGTTAATATTAAACAATGCAACCATTCATTTACTCACTATTCTCAAAGGCGATTAAAGCCTTCAGCTTTGGTGATAACTAATACATTTAAACACACTTTTGTTTTTAAAAATCAAAAACTTTTCTAAAAAAGTAAAATTAAAGATACATATTTGACAGTAAGAGAAGCAAATCAATACAAAATGTTTAGCAGATGATAATTAAACATTAGAGACCAGGCTCAGCTCTGAAAGAAACTAAACCAAACGATTTCCTAAACTTTACTTATATTACCCATTTGGGTTTATCAGTACATCAATACAGGTTATCACGCTTTCCTCTTAACCTACCCTGTGCTCTCCAGGGTGTACTATTATCTTCCTTTTTTCCTTCTATTACTTGGCCCAGGCTCACTCTGCAGAGCCAGTTTCTCCCTTACTCTTCACTTTTACTTGTTCAAATAAACTCTGTCACTGCTTATAAAAAAAAAAAAAAGAAGAAAGAAATCAATACATGAACTAAGAGTTTCCAAGATTCAGGGCTGGGGATTTAGCTTAGTGGCACAAGCACCTGCCTGGCAAGCGCATGGTAATGAGTTTGATCCCCAGTACCAAAAAAAAAGTGTTTCCAAGATTTGAATGAAATTAGAAATCTCAGCCTCTTGGTTTTTATATTAACCACCACCTATTCCCCACTAGGCATGGAGTCCTGCAAATGCTGAGATGTTCCCTAACGGGGAAACAACGCTCCGTCATAGTCCCGCTGCTTCTGTGGGAAGACAGCTATACCACGAGACTGGAAAAGAGGTTTTTCTGATGAGTACTATGTGAGAAATTAGCTCTGTTAGAAATTTTATCTCATTAGCCTTTAATTTTTTTTTAAGAACTCTAAGCTACAGAAGATTTTGTTCACTATACCTTCTATCAGGCATCCTAATAAAATGAATACATATAACAGCATAAAACGTGTATTGTTTCTCTATCCCTACTACCTGTGTTATCTAATGAGTCCTATCTTCAATCTCTATTGCTTAAAGAGCTCTCATTGAGCCAGGCATGGTGGCACAGGCTGTCAACCCAGCACTGAGGCAAGAGGTAGCAGTAAGGAGACCGGCCTGGGCTACATAGTGAGTTCAAGTCCAGCCTGAACAACAAAGCCAGACCCGGTCATGGGGGGGGAGGGGAAAGAGCTCTCATTCCAGTTATTAGGCACACCACTTTCCCCTGGCCTCTACAACTCAACACACTCCTAGTTTTCTTCCTGCTTCCCTAGTTTTTTCTCCTACACTCAGCCATTAAATATTGGAGCTCCTCAAGGCTCGGGCTTAAACCTCTTATTTCATGCTCTCTTCTAGACAATCTCACCTGCAGCCATCAATACCATATAGAACTCCAATCTCTACCACGCCTCTAAGCTCTGGGTTACAGTAAGCGGGAAAGCAGATGGTAAGGGAAGTGGGTGCTGGCAGCGCGCACCTGTAGTCACCACTCTCAGGAGGCTGAGGCAGGAGGATCGCTGTGCGTTCAAAGCCAACCTGGGCTACTTAATGAGTTCAAGGCCAGCCTGAAGTGCATAACAAGATCCTGTCTCAAAAAGCCGATAATAAACAAAACAAAACAGTGGGGACAGAGTGACTATTAGTTGATCAGGTTTGGAGGTTATGGAGTGATTCTCAATGGAGATATTTCTTAAATGAGTCAAAAAGCATATGTGAGGGTCAGGGATTTAGCTCAGCAGCACAAGCACTTGCCTGGCAAACACAAGGTTGTGAGTTTGATTCCCTTACTGGGGGCAGGAGGGGGGCATATTTGAATTAGAACTAAAAATTATTCTCTCCTCTGAGAACCTACCCTGCCTTGGAGTCAGCCGATTATGGGCTGAAACCTCCACAAAATGAGAGCTAAATACATATTTTCCCCTTTAAAAGAAAAAAAAAAAGATTATTCTCAGGCTGGGGACACAGTTTAGCAGTAGGGACCCATGTTCGAGACCCAGGATTCAATACCCAGCACCCCACCCCCCACAAATCTTTCTCCCTGCATTTTCTATGCCAGTGAAACACCTCCCTACCCAACTGGGATTACCCATCCCCCTCATGGCCACGTCTAGCTCATCAGGGGTCTCACCAAGTGCTCCTCTGTACCTTCACCACCAGTCTGGTCCAACTTTTCTCACAGGAAAAATGCTACTAGCATCTTGGGCAGGACAATTCCTAGCTAAGAGGACCACCTGCGCATCCTAGTGCATTCAGTACCCTGCTCCTCCCTCCTTCCTCATGACAACCAAAAACACCTCCACAAATCTGCAAATGGCCTAGGGGAAGGAGACACATAACCTCCACTAAGAACCACTCAAAAACCTCCAAAACAGTCAACCAATAGTCACCCTGTCCCCCAACTGTTTTTCTCCCTGCATAAAGGTCCGTGAGCCAGGCATGGCAGTGCATGCCTGTAATCCCAGCACCTGGGAGGCTCAGGCAGGATGACCGCAGTGCCATCCTGCACTACACAGTGAGGCCCTGCCTCAAAAAAAAAAAAAAAAGTCCTCTGAAAATGCCTATTTACAATGACACAGTCCTCCAATGACTTCTGAGGCACAGACGCCTATCCCAAAATAATTCATTTTTCCTTCCTTCCTCCATAACAGAAAACATAACTGTTAGCTGGGTACATAGAATCCTAAGTAGACCACATTTCCTACCTCTTCTGTGGCTAGGTGACACCGACAACAGGAAAGTCGTAAGAGGCAGTGGGTGCTTCTTCCAGGAAAGATGCGGGCCCTCCCTACCGACTACACTGACACAGCAGCTCAGGGCTGGCGCCTCTGGGACACAGCAGAGAGCAACAAGACTCAGTGCCTGCAGCCCTGACAGTCAGACTCACCACATCGGTCTCGACTTCCTACCTTTATGAGGCAGAGAAATAAACTTTTACTGTATTCACGCCTCTGTTGTTTGGGTCTTCAGTCACTTTCTGGCTCTCTTGGTCTAATCTAATCCAAACACCGCTTCCTACTACTCTTAGAATAAAGGCAAAAATAATTTTTTTATGTCACCATTATTGTCAGTGACTCTCAGTCAACTCTAATTCTACCCAAAACACCTCCCTACTGCTCTTTGGACAAACAAGTTACGCATGATCCAAGACCTGCCTGCTGCTCCAGCTCCGAGTCGACCTCCAGCTTCACGCTGGACCACACCCCACCCCATTTTCTGCTACAGCTACTGTGCTCCCCTTTGTCTCTGCAGCTGCCATGAACCCTCCCGTGACACTGCTTTCACACGTATTTTCCCACTTCTCTTCTGTTGGCCAGTTCCTGCTCCTCAGACAACACTTCAGGCCCGGCTTCCCCTGGGAGCCTTCCCTGACTTCTCCGACTAGATCAAACCCTCCATGTTAGGTTAACAGGGCCAAAGGTAACTCCTTCATCAAAGATTTTCTGAGTTGCAATTTTACATCTGTATAGTTACAAACGTGTGTACAGTGTGTGTATAAGTAAAATATATGTTAAAATTCACATACTTCTCAAAGAATGATTTTGCTTCATTCTCATGTTGATTATAGACTAGCTCCAAGTACATGTGTACAAACAGAGGATAAAAGAGTTGGGATAATTCTGCTCGATGGCAGTCCAAGGAACATTCAATGAAGTGTTTCAGTCCACTATAGTACTCTTCATACATGGTAGGGTCTCCTTGTTGATTGTAGGCAGACAAGACAGCACTGACATCTGGCTGGTCTTCCACAGCTACACTCCCGACTGTTTTAAAAATAAAAGACAACTTTTAAGAAAATGATCTGATGTATACCAGGTGATCTGGCTGTTTTATTAAGGCCTAGAGCTGAGCTATACCTTGGTTTGTCCCTTTCCTCTCAAGTTTATCTTCCCCAACATAATCATATAACCTTTCAATGGGATTTCACACTTGTTTCAGTTACCCGGGCCAAAACCTCTTTTGCATGTCCACATCTTAAAATTTCAAATCAATAACAAAAAGACTCAAATGTTTCCTGGAACTACCTTATTTTATTTATTTAGGTACCGGGGATCAAACTCACAACCTCGCACCACTGAGCTAAATCCCTGGCCCAACTACCTTATTTTAAAGACAAATTGTATATAAAAGATGCATAGAGAAGGCCTTGAGTTTACCCCCAGCACCATAAACCTGTATATACACACATACACGCATGTGTGCTCATGAATCAGCAATTATATTAATCTTCTTTCAAGACAGTACAAATGGTACCAACCACTACAACCTCATGCCCTACAATAACATTCTTATCTCTCTGAATCACCCATATTCTTTGTCACATTCCTACAGCATACCCTAACCTGTGTTACCTTCCCATGTACACACCTTTCACCCTGTTTGAATGTCAGCACTTTAAGTGTGGGAAGGACCAAACTTTCTTATCTCCAAGACATAACTCAATTGTACATTTAAAGTGATTCCTATAACCACCATTTCAAAGCAGAAAACATGAGTATTTATGTTAGCCAATCAGAGTTTGGTTGTTGGAAATTTGTTAAGTTGCAATTATAATGCAATTATGTTCTTTTCTTTTTAAAGAGGCATAAAGGAATTTACTATACAGAAATTTAATGGCTTTGATAGTCCCTTTCCCTCCTGTTTGGTTATGACCTGAGTTTTTGAAAAGATGAAAGATGACAGCAAAATAACCAACAATATAATTCATCTCACAGTTCATTCATAAAATTCAGTATTCAGAAAAAATTATTTTTTTTTCTGCGGCACTGGGGATCAAACTCACAACCTCGCGCCTGTCAGGCAGGCACTTAAGCCACTGAGCCAAACTCCCAGCCCTAGCTTTTTGAGGCAGGGTCACACCGTGTAGCTGAGGCTAGCCTCGAACTCACAATGCTCCTCCTACCTCAGCCTCCCAAGTGCTACCATTAAAGGCGTGCGCCACCACGCCCGGCTAGAAAAATTATTCTTAATCACATTTTTGCACATTTCTATTTTTTCTTGTTTTGTTTTGGTTTGTTTTGGTTTCTGTTTTTGTTTGAGACAGGGTCTCCCTATGTAATTCACGCTGGCCTTGAACTCACTATGCAGCCCAGGCTGGCCTGGAACTCATGGTGATCCTCCTGCCTCAGTCTCCCCAGTGCTGGGATTACAGGTGTGCACCAGCATGCCCCATGCACATTTCTATTTATAATGTTATGTATATAAACTTCACTTCTGGCAAGGATTAGGTCTCAAAAACAGATTAATTTGGCCATGAGCTCCAAACTAGATAACTTAATTTGACATTCACTGTTCAGCTGTGAGACCTTATATTAGTGCATAGCCTTTATGACAACAGTTGCTGGGAGAAAAGGGGTCCGAGGTGTCAGGGATGGATTCAGAGGCATAAACTTTTCAGTAACTAGGCATTTTACATATATCGTATGTGAGCCTCACAATAATTCATTTAACAACAACAACAAAAATCTCAACCGTAGGAAAACTGTCTTTAACAGGTATCACACACATAAAAGCAGCAGAGACAAAAATGTCTGTCCCACACCTATTTCTAAACATGGTTCTCAAATTTTGCCACACATCAACATTCCTTAGAAAAGCTCATTGCAGAGTCCCAGATTTCACCTCTAGACATTTAAGTCTGAAATAATGCCCTGGAATTTACATTCTCCAAAACATTTAATACTGGTGGTACTTAGTCCGTACTTCGAGAATTACTGGCTACACTATGTTCCGTCACTCCCTGTGTGGTCCAAAGTTCATTCTTGGGCCTTTCTCAAGAAGTCTGTTTTCTGATCTCTAAGACAGAGGTAATGTCTCCACGCAGTAGAACTGTGTCAATTAAGATACGCAAATTAAAGTACTATATACTACAAAATAATGTGGGACTGCACCAATACTGTTCGTGTCAACGCGGACCTACCTAGGCTTCGAAGCCCAAGAGGTAAGGGAGCAAAAGCCGGCGCCCCCGCCCCTCTACGCCCCGTTCTCTCCATCCCTCTGCCCTACAGCCCTGCGCAGCCTCGAGCTGCGACTGACAGTTCCAAGCCGGGTTTGACTGCGCAGCCGGCTCGCCAGCGAAAGGGGCGGGCATGTGGCCCTAGAGGCGGGCCCAGAAAATTCAAAACAAGCCCGCAGAGGCGCCGGCCTGCCAGCCCCTAGTTCCGCGGCTGGCTCCCCTCCGAGCCAGCGCTGCTCCCGGGACTCTGCTGCTCACCTTTCCCCGCAGCCGAAGACCCTGAGGCAGAGCCCGAGACGGCAACGGCCCCCGGAGCGCCAGTCCCGGGAGGGTCCGGGACCACCGGGCCGGGGGCCGAGGCCGAGACCCGGCTGAGCAGCGCGCTGGCTGCCTCGGCGCCGTCCGGCTCGCCCGGAGCTCCGGAGCCCGCCGCCGCCTCCTCCAGCAGCCGGGCCTCGCGGCGCAGCGCATCCTCGGCCTCGCGGAGGTTGCTCTGCCGTAGGAACTGCAGCACCGCCAAGAGGGTCTGTCGGTCGTGGGCAGCGCCGGCCTCCGAGGCGGCGGCAGCGGCGGCGGCGGCAGCAGCGGGCGCCGGGGCAGCAACGGGCACGGCCACCGCGGGTTTGGGGTTCCCGCCATCCCCGCCGGCCGAGGGCGCCGCCGCAGCACTCCCGCCGCTACCGCTGGGGCCGTTGTTGGGAGTGCCGCCGCCTCCCTCGCCCGCGCCGTCGCCTGCCTGCGGAGCTAGCAACGTCGGCGGTCCCTCGGGCTCCAGCTTGACCGCCACCTCCGTCTGCTCCTCCGCCAGCGCCGCCATCTTGCGGCTCAGCCACTCCGCGCCGTCAAGCGTGATTGCGTTTCCGCCACATGGAGGGCGGGGAGGAGGGTTTTACGACAGCTTTGGCACGCGATTTACGGCAGTAGGAGGGGCAAGAAAGGAGGTGGAGAGGAATGGGAGAGAGCTACTTTCAAATACGGGGAGAGTTGGCGGCAGGAAGTGAGAGTTGATGAGTGCCTATTATATTTGACTGGTGATAGTTCGGTTGTTTTGCAGGCAGCTGCATTCGGGCACTGTAGAGACGTTTTACGTTGTGTGACCTCCTCTAGTTCAACAATCCTATGAGGTACTTTGATCCCTGGGGATTTTACGAAGAGGTTAAGTTGCCAAAATCACGTAGGAAGAGTGTCAAGATTCATGTTTTAGCCGGGCGTGGTGGCGCGCGCCTTTAATCTCAGCCCTCGGGAGGCTGAAGTAGGAGGAGCGTTGTGAGTTCGAGAGTCGCTTGGGCTACAACGTGAGCGCAAGGCCGGTCTAATCTACATGGTGCGACCCTGCCTCAAAAGACTAGGGCTATGAGTTCGATTCCCCGTGCTGGAAAAAAAAATTCATCGAAGTTTTTAACTCAAAAGAATGTATTATTTGGAAAGAGATTAAGAAATACTGGTAATGTTTTGTATTATGAGATGACAGTGATTACTTTTTTTATTTTTGTAATTTTTACCTTTGTAAAAACTACCTACACGTTCAAGTTTTGTGGGCTTTACAGCATGTGTTGTATTCAACCAAACTTTGGTATCACAGGTTGTAACTGTGAAGTGTGCATGTTATGTATTCGTGCTGTTATCCATTAATGCACGTAAACTGCCTTTTTATTGTATATTTTTAAAATCACATATGCTTAATAAGTGGTAAAACTCTGCTGCATATTTTATCTCATTCGAACCTTGTACCTCGCTAGGATAGGTACAGACAGGTGGAGAATAAGCCTGGGACGCTGGAAAACTACCTCAGTTGTCCAGTGATTGTTTTGAAGTCTCACTACCTTCCTTTAACCCTGCATACTGGCTGAATGACTTGCAGCAAGTTATATAATTCACTATAACCAAGATACCTAATTGGGTCCTGGGGACTGAGGATTGAAGCTAAGCCTTCTCACTGCTTTTTAGTTTTTAATTATGAGATAGCATCTCACTAAGTTGCTCAGGCTGGACTGGAATTTGTGATCCTCCTGTTTCAGCTTCCCGTAATGCAAGGATGACAAGCATGTACCGTCACACCTGGAGCCCAGATTCCCAATTTCTAAAACACAAATCATAGTACCTACCTCAAAGTATTTGGAGGATTAAATGAGATAATGTATGTGTGATACATAATAAACAGCTACTGATTATTTCACCTTAAAAGGTGCTGTGAAAATATTTGGCCTGATGTTCAGGGTGATCTCAAGATGGAAATGTAAAATTAATACAATTGTGTATCTGAATGAAGAATACGAAAGCCGGTGTGATGACACACATCTGCAATTCCAGCACTCAAGAGGTGGAGGCAGGAGAATCGCTAGCTCAAGGCCAGCTTGGGCTATAGCAAGACCCAGTCTCAAAGGGAAAAAAAAAAAATGGAACATAGGGTACTGGGGGTAGAGGCAGAGATGAGCAAGAATTAGTTAGCATTTACACCATACTAGCCAAGACAGAGAGAACCTGAATCAGATTGTACACACTTAACAGACAGGGAGAATTCATCCTTTTCCTCAGTATCATTCAACTGTTATTTTTCTGATTCCCTATACTCAGTAATTAACTTGAAAATTAATTGGGACTTCAGAGAAGATGGCAGAGTGGTAAGCAGCAGAGAAAACATCCTCCCTGAAAGTCATTGTCCACGTGAGGAAATACAGCATCATGAGGTAACAAAAAGGAAATGAGTCCCCTGGACGCAGGAAAAAATCTGAAGTGAGAATTGAATCTCACAGAGGTACTAAAAAACAACCTCCAGGAAGAAGAAGGTGGTAGCTGGCATTGCCTTCAACCTGATACAGGACTCACTGCATGAGAGGAGCTGTTCGAACCTGGAGGTGCACGGTCATGGTAATGTCTGGCAACCCTGGAGGCCTCTGCAGAGAGACGTGGCAGTGGAGGGGAGCAGCAGACATGGAGGACTGCACTGGCCAGCGGTAAGTGCAGGGGACTTAGTCCTCCCATGGGAGAGAGTGATTAGCCAGGAACCATTTTGGAGATGGGCCAGATAAGCCCAGAACCCAAAACTGCTGCCAGCTTCCTCTAGCAAATCCCAGCTGGGCACAGACCCGTGGAAACTGTTGGATTGTGGCAAGCCCAGTGAGTCTGGTCTCAGGGCAGGTCTGCTGAGATGATCCACTACTCCACCATAAAGCAACTGCTGGCTTGCTGGGATAGAGTGGCATAATTCAGAACTCTATCTCCACAGGTTGTCTACTAGTGAACCCAGAGAGAAACCTGAAAGTGAACTGTTTCTTTTTTTCATTTTTTTCCCCTCTTTCTCCTTCATTGTTTATATATGAGTGTGAGTGGTTCCTAACCTCTTTGTGGGTGTGGTTCTGTTCTGATCTTGCTTTTATTTCTTCCATCTCTCTTTTCCTTCAGTCTTTTGCACCAGTTTCTCCAAGTTGGCGTGATCCCCCTTTGTCCTCCAAACTTACTTGTAAGCTCTTTCTCTCCTTTGACTTCTCTATTTTCTCCTTAATCTGTTTTAAATTTGAAACCTCGAGGACAGCCCAAGTGGCGCAGGCACCGATCAGGACTCAATATGGACTGCCTTCCTTGGAGGCAGGACCTTGGAGGAGAACGAGAAGGGCCCCTTGAGGGGCCCCTGAGCAGCACTGGTGCGGCGGGCTTGGAATCAGGGACAACACACACACACACCACCACCACCCCAACCCCCACCCCACCCCCCACCCCCCCGTGAGCAACCTGCTGTTTCGGAGGTCTGGCTGGATTGATAGCAACCAAGGAACATCAACCAACTTTTGTTTTGTACATTTGGCCAGGCCTCTGGTCAGCAACCCAAGCATCTCTTTACAGTGGGCAATGTAGCAAGTATGGGGGATTCTCTTCTGCCTTGTCTTTTATTATTAATAAAATAAAAAAAAAAACTCGAGGACAAAATTCACACATTATGGACTTATATATTGCATATAATTATCTTGTTTGTTTTACATTCTGTTACATAATCACAAATCTAATTCATATGGTTAAAAGGTGCACATTAATGGTTAGCACAGAGCCGGGCGTGGTGGCGCATGCCTTTAATCCCAGCACTCGGGAGACTGAGGTAGGAGGAGCATTGTGAGTTCGAGGCCCGCCTGGGCTACAACTGGAGCACAAGGCCGGCCTGAGCTACATAGTGCGACCCTGCCTCAAAAAACTAGGGCCGGAGCCGGGCGTGGTGGCGCACGCCTTTAATCCCAGCACTCGGGAGGCTGAGGTAGGCGGAGCATTGTGAGTTCGAGGCCTGCTTGGGCTACAACGCGAGTGCAAGCCCGGCCTGGGCTACATAGTGCGACCCTTCCTCAAAAAAACCAGGTCCGGGAGTTTGGCTCAGTGCCTTAAGCGCCTGCTCTGGCAGGCACGAGGTTGTGAGTTCAATGCCTGGGGCCGCAAAAAAAAAAAAAAAAAAAAAACTAGGGCCGGGAGTTTGGCTCAGTGGCGTAAGCACCTGTCTGGCAGGCATTAGGCTGTGAGTTCAATCCCTGGTGCTGCAAAAAAAAAAAAAAAAAAATGGTTAGCACAGTTTGTCATTTTCTAGGCTGTGTTTAATGCTATTGGTACCACTATAGCCAAAGTTGACATAATTGCTCTAAACGACTGCTGGTTCTGCTATTGCAAGACTGAGATTAACTAAGGGTCACAGAAAATAGAATGAGCCGGGCATGGTGGCGCATTCCTTTAATCCCAGCACTCAGGAGGCTGAGGTAGGCGGAGCGTTGTGAGTTCGAGGCCTGCTTGGGCTACAACGTGAGCACAAGGCCGGCCTGAGCTACATAGTGCGACCCTGCCTCAAAAAACCAGGGCTGGGAGTTCGGCTCAGCAGCTTAAGCGCCTGTCTGGCAAGTGTGAGGCTGTGAGTTCGATCCCCGGTGCTGCAAAAAAAAAAGAAAGAAAGAAAATAGAATGGCACACTGCCAGAGAACCAGGGACTAGGCCGCATGAGCAACAACTTTTCATCTCCAACAAAATGAAGAGGTAATAAACTGGACCCATATGTTTCACCATGTACTAAGCTAAAATCAGTGTGGATCAAAGATCTAAATATTAAAACAGAAACATTAAATCTGCTGGAAGATAGAGTAGATAAAACTCTTGCAGACATTGGTGTAGGTGAAGATTTTATGAACAAAACCCCAATTGCACAGGAACTATCGCAAAGAATCAACAACTGGAATCTCACCCTACTGAAAATCTTTTGCACAGCAAGAGAAACCATCAACAGTGAAGAGACAACCCACAGCATGGTAGAAAATGCTTGCCAGCTGTTCCTCAGACAAAGGATTACTGTCAAGAACATAAAAAAAAATTGGTCCTCCCAAATTTAAAGACCCAACCCAAAAATGGGAATCTGAGATGAATACACACTTCTCAGATGAAGTAATATGAACAGGAAATAAATATGTGAAAAATGTTAAATATCAGTGATCATTTGAGAGATGCAAATTAGAACAACACTGAGATTCTACCTCACCCCAGAAAGAATGACTACTATCAAGAAATCAACCAATAATAAATGCTGGAGGGGCTGTGGGGAAAAGGAACCCTTCTCCACTGTTGGTGGGAATGCAGACTGGTGCAACCACTGTGGAAATCAGTGTGGAGATTCTTCAAAAAACTAGGACTAGAGGTCCCATTCAACCCAGCCATTCCCCTTCTGGGTATCTTCCCAAAAGAATGTAAAAACACCGTATCACTGTGATATATGTGCACCCATGTTTATAGCAGCAGAATTTGTAATTCCAGATCTTGGAAACAACCTAAATGTTCATTACCTGAGTAATGGATAAAAAAGATATGGTATTTTTATATAATGGAGTACTACTCAGCCATAAAGAGGGATAAACTGGAGACTTTCATTGGTAAATGGCTGTAACTTGAGACCATACTCATTAGTGAAATAAATAAAACACACATGTAAACATCGTATTGTCTCAATGTGAGAAGCTGAAAGAAATGACATGCATATGTATTTGTATATGTATATAAAATAGTTAAGATTGTTATACTATGGATTTCTCTGAGTTCACTGAAAAAGATTTGTGCTGGTGTTGTTTGGACAATTGAATGCAGATGTCTTGTACTTTGGGTAAATGATTTGGGAATGACAATGTGCAATGTATGTACCATTGTTGCCCCCAGATTGATGTGTTTTGAAATTTTGTTTCCGTTTTTTTCTTTCTCTTTTTCTCCTTGAAATAAAAGGATTTGGAAAAAATAAAAAAAGTTTTAAAAAAAGAATATTAATTGGTATTTAATTGAACATTTAGGTAGATGGAAGGTGCCATGAATAACAAGCCCAGGTATGCTTACTTTCTGTTCACTGGAAAGATGTTTTACCACTTTGTGAATAAAGCAGGGTGTGTTGGTGCACACTTGTAATCCTAGCACTTGGGAGGCTGAGGCAGGAAGATTGCTGTGAGTTCAAGGCCAGCCTGGGCTACAAAGTGACTTCAAGACCAACCTGAACTGCCAAGCAAAACCTTGTCTCAAAAAAAATTATATAGATCAACATCCCGATGCATATGTTATTTTTTATTAGTACATTTTAGATATGCATTATAACATTCATCATAGAGAATTTCTACCTGCATATGATATATCTTTTCCCATTCCACTCCCTTCTCTTCAACCCCTTCTTTCCTTTTTTTTTTTTTTTTTTTTTTTTTTTTTTTTTTTGGTCTTTCTGAGACGGGGTCTTACTATGCAGTTCAGGCTGACCTTGAGCTCACTTTGTAGCTCAGGCTGGTTTCAAACTCACAACTGTCCTGCCTTAGCCTCTTAAGTGCTGGGATTACAGGTGTGCACCACCATGCCTGACTTGGCTTTAGTTTTTTGAGGAATCTCCATACAGATTTCCATAGTGGTTGCATCAGTCTACACATCCACCAACAATAGAAATCAGTTCCTGTTTCCCGACACCCTCACCAGCATCTGTTACTGGTTGAATTCTTGATGATATCCATTCTTCTGGGGTGGGGATGATATCTCGTCTTGTGGCAAGCAGGAGGTCCTGAGTTTGATTCCTGGTACCAAAAACAAAAAAGATGAAATTTCAGTGTTGCTTTAATTTCCAGTTCTTGAAGAACCAGTGATGTTGAACATTTTTCATATATTTATTTGCTGTTTGTACTTCTTCATCTGAGGTGTCTACTCATTTCAGATGCCCATTTTTAGATTCGATCTTTGAATGTGAGGGAGTCTGATTTTTTTTTAGTTCTTTATATATTTTTTTATATTGGTTCTTTGCCTGAGGAAGAGTTAGTAAAAATTTTTCCCATTCCGTGTGCTGTATCTTTACTCTGGTGGTAGTTTTTTTGCTGGACAAAAGCTTTTTAATTTGATGTGATCCCAGTTGTTGATTCTTTGAAATATTTCTGGTGTAAGTGGGCTTTTGTTCATAAAATCTTTGCCTACACCTATGTCTTCAAAGTTTTATTACCTATTCTATATTCCAAAAAATTAGGTGTTTCTATTTTCATATTTAAATCTTTGATCCTTTTTTTTTTCTTTAGTTTAGTGCATGGTGAGAAATATGGGTCTAAGATTCAATCTTTAGCTTGTGGAAAGTCAATCTTCCCAGCCCCATTTATTAAAGAGGCTATCTTTCTTCCAGTGAAGGCATTTGGGCCCTTTGTCAAAGATAAGGTTGCTGAGTGTGCTTAGAGTTGTTTCCACATCTTGTATTCTGTTCCATTAATTGTTGGGTCTGTTTTTTGTCAGTGCCATGCTGTTGTTTTTTTTTTGTTTTTGTTTTTGTTTTGTTTTTTTTAATCACAGTAGCTTTGTAGTATAACTTCAAATTAAGGATTGTGGTGCCCCTTGCCTTCTTTTGTTACCCAGAATTGCTTTTGCTATTTTGGATCTCTTCCAGTTCTCTATGAATTTCAGTATTGATTTCTCTAGTTCTATGAGATATGCTGTTAGTATTTTGATCAGGACTGCATTAAATCTGTGTAACAGTTTTAGAAGTGTGGCCATTTTGAAAATATTGATTCTGCCTATTAAAGAACATGGGGTATCAGCTGAGAGTGGAGGCATGCACCTGTACTCCCAGCAATTGGGAGGCTGAGGAAGGAGGATCACTGTGAGTTTGAGGCCAGCCTGGGCTACATAATGAGCTTAAGAATTATAGAGAGAGAATTATAGAGAGAGACCCTGTCTCAAGGGAAAAAAAAAAAGAACAAGTGATAGCTTTCCGTTTCCTGATTTCCTTTTTCAGAATGCTGTAATTTTCATTAGGTTGATTCCTAAGTATTTCATTTTTATTTATGCGATTGTGGTTTTTTGTTTTTGGTGGGTTTTTTTTTTTTTGAGATAATATCTCGCTATGTAGTTTAGGCTGACCTTGAACTTATTATGTGGTCCAGGTTGTCCTCCAACTTGTGGTGATCCTTCTGCCTCAGCCTCCTGAGACCTGGGATTACAGCCATGTGCCACCACACCCGGCCTCTTGATGCTATCATAAAAGGTGTTGTTTCTCTAACTTCTGTCTCAGTTACTCATATGCAGGAGTGATATGAATTTTTGAGTGTTGACTCTGTATCCAGCTACACTACTGAATTTGCTTATTAATTCTAGGAGTCTTTTGGTGCGGTTTTTGGGGCTGTCTACATAGAGTATCATGTCATCCACAAATAATGATAATTTAACTTCCTCCTTTCCTATCGATATTCCTTTCATTTCTTTCTTTGACTAATTGCCCTAGCTAATGTTTCCAGAACTATATTGAACAGGTGTGGTGATAGTGTACATCCTTGTCTTGTTTGTGATTTTAGAGCAAAAATTTTCGTTTTTTTGTTTTGTTTTTTGTTTTTGTTTTTGTTTTTGTTTTTTTGCTATTCAGTATGATGTTGACTGTTGGTTTGTCATAGATGGCTTTTATCAAATTGAGATGAAGAACTTCTATTCCAATTTTCTGTAGGGTTTTTTTTTTAAAATCATGACTGGGTGCTGGATTTTGTCAAATGCTCTTTCTGCATCTGTTGAGATGGTCATATGGTTTTTGACCTTGGCTCTGTTAATATACTGCATTTCATTTATTAATTTGCATATGTTGAACCATCTCTGCATCCCTGGAATGAATCCTACTTTGTTATGGTGTATAATCTTTTTGGTGATTTGCCACATTCTGTTTGCCAGTATCTTATAAAGGAGTTTTGCATCTATGTTCATGAAGGAGATTGGCCTGTAGTTCTCTTTTTTGATTTGATCCTTCTGTGGTTTTGGTGTCAGGATAATGCTTGTGTCAAGGAATGATTTTGGGAGTATGGCATCCTTTTTTTTTTTTTTTTCTTTGTGGCAATGGGGATTAATCTCACAACCTCGCGCCTGCCAGACAGGCGCTTAAGCCACTGAGCCAAACTCCCGGCCCTTGGCTTCCTTTTTGATTTCATTAAAGAGTTTAAAGACTAGTGGCATTAGATCTTCTCTAAAGTTCTTATAGAATTCAGAAGTGAATCCATCACAACCTGGACTTTTCTTTGTTGATAGTTTTTTTAATTCTTCAAATTCTTTGAATTCTTTAGAATTGAGTTATTTAGAATTCTTATATTTTCTAGCCGGGCGTGGTGGCGCACGCCTTTAATCCCAGCACTGGGGAGGCTGAGGTAGGCGGAGCGTTGTGAGTTCAAGGCCGGCTTGGGCCACAACGTGAGCGCAAGGCCAGCCTGAGCTACACAGTGCGACCCTGCCTCAAAAAACCAGGGCTGGGAGTTTGGCTCAGCAGCTTAAGCGCCTGTCTGGCAGGTGTGAGGCTGTGAGTTCGATCCCCGATGCCGCAAAAAAAAAAAAAAAAAAAAAAAAAAAAAAAAAAAAAAAAAAAGAATTCTTATATTTTCTTTTAATTTGTTATTTTATTTTAAAGATAATAAAACCAAACAAAACAAAATAGAACAAATCCAATCAAAACAAAGCAGTGAAATTGGTACAGAACTTCGAAGCAGGATAACAGAAAAATAACAATGGCTACCATAGTATATCATGCTGTCTTCACAATAGTTGTCCATTCCATCAGATATAGCAAAATCACAACAAAGCAAAACAGAATAAAACCTAACAAAACAGAACAGTGAATAAAGCAAGACAATTAATTGGAACAAAACGAAACAGTGAAAACAATATTGGACCTCAAAAACAAGATAGAAGGAAACCCCCCATATTTGCTATATTGCATACTGTCATTCTCCTAACAGATGTTCAGACCACTGGCCCCAGGTCTGCAAAGTCAACCAAACAATACAAGCATTCAGTTACTTTTTGTCCCTCAGTTCTTATCAACTCAGCCTGACCTTTGAACCAACTGGTTGCTTGGGGGCGAGGGGAGGTGATTCTCAGCCAGCGCACTGGTAGGCTCCCAGGAGGCCAGACTTTCTGACTTTTCTCTTCCTAGGCCCTGCATGGCTCGCACAGCTTACCAGAAAGTTTGGCTAGTTGGAGTCTTGGTGTGCTCCTCACGTCCCAGCATGGCTGATTCTTGAGAGGGACTGACTTTTCTCTTCCTATACCTTCTTGATTCAACTTTATTACTTCATATGTATCTGTCCATTTGTTCTGAATTTTCCATCTGAAATTTCCATTCAGATTCTCAAAATAGAACCAGAAGTGGTGGCTCACACCTGTAATCCCAGCACTTGGGAGGCAGACGCAAGAGGATTACTGTGAGTTTGAGGCCACCCTGAGGTAATAATAGTGAGACCCTGTCTCAAAAAAACAAGCGAAAACCCCAAAGTAGGTACTGATGATCTTCCAGACGTCTTCACAACCCTTTGTGATTTAACTTTTTTCATTACTAATCACATGGATTTGGGTATTTTCTTTCCTTCTTTTGATAGTTCGACTAGGAGTTTATCTATTTTACTTAATTTCTTTTTAAATTTTTGAGACAGGGTATCATTATATAGTCCAGGCTGACCTTGAACTCATGGCAATCCTCCTGCCTCAGCCTCACAAGTACTGGGATTACAGGTGTTACTGCCATGCCTTGCTTATTTTATTTCATCTTACAGAGAAACAGTTCTTTGATTCATTGAGTTTTTGTACGCTTTTCATAGTGTCCATTGCATTAACTTCTGCTCTGATCTTTAAAATTTCCCTTCTTGTATGAGTTTTGGGTTTAACTTGCTTCTCTTTCTCTAGAAACTTGAGATTCAACATTAAGTTATTTATTTGAGTTTGCTCTGTTTTTCTGATGTGGAAATTCACCAGTGTAAATTTTCCTTGTAGGACTGCTTTCATTGCATTCCATGAGTTCCAGTATATGTAGTACTGGCATTATTATTTCATTATAGAAACAGTCTAATTTCTTCTTTAATTTCATCTGTGACCCATTGGTTGCTGAGGAGGGTGTTACTTAATTTCCATGTGCATATGTAATTTTTGTAGTTTCTTTTGCCATTTATTTACAATACCATTGCATTATGACCTGATAATATGTATGGAAGAATTTCAGTTCCTCTGCATTTACCTAAGCATCTTCTATGAGTTAGTATGTGTTCTATTTTAGAGAAAGACTTATGTGTTTCTGAACAGAATGGTATTCGGTTGTGGAGTGGAACACTAGATATCTACTAAGTTCATTTGTTCAAAGGTTTGGTTCAGCTCTGATACTGCTTTGTTGATTTTTTTGTCTAGTTGATCTATCTATTTGTATCAGTAGAGTATTGAGGTCCCTCATTATACAGTTGTATTCATGTTTATCTGATTTTTAATATTAGTGTGTTTTGTATAGTTGTGTGCACTGGTATTTGGTACATATATATTTTTTATTGTTACCTCTCCCTCTTGAATTGTTCCCTTAATAGTTATGTAGAGACTTTCTTTGTTTCTTCTGATTTATCTTGGCTTGAAATCTACTTTGTGTGCGAATAGAATAGCTACCGCTGCTTTTTCTTTTTTTTTCCATTGTATTAAACTGGTGTCATTCATATTGATGATTATAACTAGAATGCATTTACTCATCCTTGTCATCATGTTTTTTCCAGTTATTGATTCCCTTTTTTTCTCTTCTATTAAACTACTTGTTTTGCCTGATAAATTCATTCTATTTGGATTCTTAGAATTGTTGTCCTCATTGCTTTTTTCTAGAATATCCTTCACAACTTTTCTCCATCAATTCTGTTTTGTTTTCTGTTGTTTTTTGAGACAGGATCTTGCTAAGTATTTCAGGCTGCCCGTAAACCATGTAACCCAGGCTGGCCTCAAATTCATGGTGACCTTCCTGCCACAGCCTCCCAAGCGCTGGGATCACAGGCATGGACCAACATGCCCAGTCTCCATCAATTTAAAAAGATAATTTTGGGGCAGACATCAATCTGGGTTGGAGGTTTCTTTATTTTAGGACTTGAAATCCTTTACTCCAAGCACTCCTTGACTTAAGGGTTTACATTTAGAGATATGCTGTTATTCTGATGGGTTTTCCTTTATAAATAATTCATTTCTTTTTCTCAAACAGCTTTTTATACTCTGTTCTTGTGTTGAATTTCTGGAATCTTGACTATTATATGTCTTGGTATAGTTATTTTCTAATCATGGATAGTTGGAATTCTATAAGCCACACTTATCTATATGTTAAATTCTTTTCCCATATTGGAAAGTTTTCTACTGTTACTTCTGTGAACAGGTTTTTAATGTCCTTTATACAATCTTCTAATTTTTCATTAATTTCAGTTAATCTTATGTTATTCTTCTTTGCATTGTCTAGCAGC
>RJWM01015221.1:0-48519 GCA_004363535.1 Dasyprocta punctata
TTTTTTTTTCCTTTATTTTATATTCTGTTTTTATTGATTTTGTTTTGTTTTGTTTTTGGTTCAATTCTACTACACCTGTTGGAATGGTCAGCTAATCTGAAGATAGCAAGGTATGTTATAGTAGCTATTGTACTCACATTATCGGTCTTCGAAGTTCTGTACCAGTCCTACTGCTTTGTTTTGATTTATTCTGTTATGTTCTGTAGTATTTTACTATCTTTAAAATAAAAAAAAATAATAACTGCTGTGACTTCTGCTTCCTGACTAAGCTCTGACTGAGAGAGGTGTCATGAAACCCCACCCATCCGTGGTGATAGTTGGAGACTGTGTCACGTGGAAAGGCCCAGGGCTCTGGAGGGCCTTGGCAGAGTAGGGATGGCATCCCAGGAGAGTAAGCGGGAGGGAAACTGAGAGTGAGCCACGCTGGCTTTGCTGGTGCACCCTGGGAGCTGATGAGGGGAGCGGTGGTCAGCGTGGAGGGGAGGAAGGAGGATGGGATGGTGTGAGAGCCAGGCTGAAGCAAAACGGATGGCACTGAAGACCCAGGCGAGGGCTACCCTGCACAGGGAGAGCTTAGCCCTGTGGCCGGGACCCCGGCCCGGCACTGCACCCCAACAGAAATACAGTGAGTGAGCCAGATGTTCTCATATTCTCATAACCATAGTTTTAGAAAGAAATAGGAAGGATTTATTATAATAAAAATGAGGGCTCCAAAACATTCACTTCTTAACCGGTAATTAATGTGAACAGTGAATGACAAATTTCCCCCCCCCTTTTTTTTCACGCTAAGCCTTCAAAACCCAGTGCAAATTTTCCATGTGTGACTGGAAGCTGCCACAGTGAGCTCTGTGCCAGATCAGCTGGGTCTTTAGGGTTCTGCTCTGTGACTGTGTTAGTCTGTTTTCCATTACTATAACACCATACCTCAGGCTGGGTAGCTTATAAGATTGATAATGGAGTTCACACTCCTGGAGGTTTAAGAGCATGGTGCAGGTTCTGGTGAGGGCCCCTGACTGAGTCACGTCATGGTGAGCCAGGATGCAGGAAAGACACATCCGAAAGTAGAGAGCATAAGGTGAGAATGGAACAGAGCAAAGAAGGAACTGGAAACCACCTCCTGCTAGGCTGCACGTCTTGAATGTTTATAACTTTTTTTTTTTTTTGTCGTCTTTTTTGGATGGTTTCACTATGCAGTTCAGGTTGGTCTCAAACTCACTTTGCAGCTCAGGCTGGCCTTGAACTAGCTGCGATCCTCCTGCCTCAGCTTCCCGAGCGCTGAGATGACAGGCGTGCACCATCCCACCTGACCTTTCATTATGTTTTAACGTTGCTGCTTCAAGGACCAGGCTGCTGATGCTTGAATCATTAGGGGCCGCACTCAAATCATACCCAAGCCATAATAGCTACTAATTAGCTATTTAACCTAGCTAATTTACTGAGTCTCTGCTTCTTTATCCATAAAATAGAAATAATAAGTCTCAAACATATGACTACTGGGAGAATGGGATAAGTTCGTGCATTTCACACACTCAAAACACGAGGCAGCAGTTAGCTTTGTCACAACTGCTTGACAACAGCCACCACCCCAGGAAAGGTCTCACGTGCGCAGAGGGGCCCAGAGGGGCCCTGGGTAGACCAGTGACATGTGTGCTCCTGGCATCTTCTCGGCAGATGACCCTGGGGACTAGATGAGAGGATGTTTCCAAAAACATGGCTTGGATCCCTGAGTATCAATTCACCCCAAGCTCCCCGCAAGTGTTCCTAGGATCTGAGAATAGTTCTAAAATCACAGATGCATTTCTACATCAGTCTCAGTGCCCCCGCATCCCACATGTTGAGGGACTCTGGAACTCAGAGCACAGAGAGATACTGCTGCTTTTCCAGGATCTGGAGCTGCAGGAGCATCTTGGGCTTGTGTGAAAGTGGTGGACCCCCTGCTAGTCCCATCAAGAGGAAACTGGTCATTCAGTTGGGAGGATGCGGCCAACACACCCAGCCTTGCCTCAACCCAAGCCTGAGACAAGGTGTCTTCATTTGAGGACCCAGCAGATCTGGACACACACACGCACACGCACACACACACACACACACACACACACACAGATGCTAGGCCCCAGGCCTGAATGAAAACCCAGAATTCCCTGGGATTCCGAGGGAAAATAAACTCCCTCTCCTCTCCTCCAGCCCATCTGGACTCCCTCCTCCCGCTCCAGAGGTGATAATCACCTAAGGCTTAGCACCTCCCCATCTTTGTATACCCAGCCTGGGGGAAGGAGCTCCCAGGCTGCAGCGCCCCCACCCCAACTCAGGGCGAGCAAGGCAGAGGGACTCCCCCAGCTCTGCCTCTGTGCAAGGCTGCGGACACGGGCAGGTCCCCTGGGATGGAGCAGTGGAGCAAGCGCGGCTTCTCCTCACCCCCGAGTCCCCCCTGAGATGCTTTCTAGAGACTGGGAAGCGTCTCTGTTTAGCTGCTCAAAATGGACAACTGTAGTGGCTTCCCATGCTCCTAGGATGGAGATAGAGCTCCTCTCTGGGGTTAGCAGAAAGGCCAGTTTGGTCGTCCTCCTGGATGTCATCTGTGGTCTTGCTTTGCTCCAGGCAACTCTCAAGAACACCTTTCTACTTCATGAGCCTCAGGACCTTTGCATATGCAGTTCTCTGGAGCTCTACTCTGCTTTTTTTCCCCCCTTCTCTCAGACTATCACCTCTACCTTATTTTAGATCTCAGTTTAAATACCCTTTCCTTAAGAATGGAAGTGACCTCCGTATTTACCAGTACAGGCTAGTTAAATAATACATGATATAAGCACCTACTAGAACAAGATCCAGTTTTATAAAAGCATGAAGTTCTTATGCCCAAGGAATAGACACCAAGAAAAACAAATTAAATGAAAAAAGAAAGGCATGAAACATACGCCCAACCGTTCCATCTGTGTGAAGATGCATAATAACTTGTGGAGAGTCTGCATGTATCCGACTTGACTCGTGTCTTTAGACTCTCTGGTCGCCTCCACAGAAGTACTAGGAACAGAACATCCCTGAATACCCTTTTATATTCCCAGTCCATGAAACAACAAAGCTGTTTATAAAAATATACACCCACTATTTCCCCCACTTGTACACAAATTATGCCTACGGTTGCACAATTGGACAACGAAGTATCTGGGAGTGGTGAAGTTTTGGGTCATGTCTTTCTCTTTCTTTTTGTACTTGTCTGATTTCTTTCCCCAATTTGCAAACATTTCATAACCTGAAAACTACAACAGAGTCCAGCTTACAGGGTAAGGGCACAGGTCCGGAGGCATAGCACTTCTGTGTGAATCTCAGGGTGCTCCTCGCACCCGGGCTGTGTGACTTTGGTAAGTGACTCGGTCTCTCTGTGCCTTGTTCTCTCATCAGTAAATGGGTGTACTGAGCATGGCATGCAGCTCCTAGCACTGTTGTAAGGACCGCATAAATTTATCTGTCTGTAAAAAAAGGCGCACTAAATACTATAACGGTTCCTACTGTTATTTTTTAAGATACTGAAAAGCATAAGATACTACCTATTTAAACATATGGAGAATAACAATAAACTAAATTCTAAAATATATCTTAAAACAGCTAAAAGTAGAACGTCTAAGCGGAAACCAGGCTAGTCAAGACGTTACCGCATGCCCTCATCGGCCCCATTCGCCAGGTCTGGCACCGTGTAGCTTCTGACTCTTCCTCCAAGTCAAAATGACCCCGAGAGGGAAACTTTCGAATCAGTTCAGCCGCAGCAGCATGACCGATGGCTCTCGCGAGGGAGGACTTCCAGACCTTTTTAAATTTCTGTATTCACCATGTATGTTGAGCACACCTCGTGCAGGGTCACCATGACCTGGACCCTCCATGGGTCTCCAAATCCTGGGATCTCAGTCACCCCACGGTTGGCCAGGCAGTCCCCCGGGGCCTGGTGTGAACCCGCCCCTGGGCACCTTGGAGCAGGGCAGTGACAGGAGCTGAGAACAAGGTCTCTGAATCTGATGCTTTTCGATCGGTGGCTGCAGCATGGTGCAGCCAGACCAGGAGACTCCTGCGTCACTGCCTTCTCTCTCCGAGTCGGAGCCTCTTCCCGGACAGGCGCACCCTGACTCACTGTGACAACTGGCTGAGCAGCTTTGATTAATTAAATGTTTCACCCCGAATTTGCACAACATCGTGCCCAGCAAGTCCTCCTGACGCCTGTGGTGCCGGGCTAATTAGGCGAGCGGGTCTCTGGCTGGTGGGCCGGGGTCAGCCTGGCACACAGAAGCAGAAGGATGCTGGGGCTGTAGAAGAGAGGCGAAGGAGAGAGGATTCAGCCAGCAGGTCATTTCATCTAGCCCTGAGTGAAAGATTTCCTTCTGGTCGCCTTGGAAATACCAGCATGTCCACATGTATGGGCCCTGCTGTGCGCTGAGCATGTTATAAACCTCACTATCTGGTCTTGCCCTATAAATAAGAGGAATGGTTAGGATATGCTTAATTGTGAGTGCTGAAAAACTCGACTCAAAAAACTCAAAAATTATGGAATTGTTCATTGTTAATGACCTCTGGAATTGAAAAGCCTGGGAGAACCAGCTTCAGGAATGGCTGGATCCAGGATCCAGCTGCTGCCTCAAGCCCAGCTCTCCTGTACTGGCACGTTTCTCATACAACTTCTGATGGCTGCAGGCTGGCTGCAAGGACTTGCCATTCTTACTTCCTCAAAGAAGCAGTAGCGCAGGTCTCCATAATTCCTCATTCTTCAGAGGGGCATCTGCAAGCCAGTGCCTGTGGCTGCAGCAAAGATGCACTGCGCTACCTGGTTGATGAGAATCAGTAGCCAGGGCGTGGAGAGGGACCACAGGCCCCAGGGAGAGGAAGTGGGAAATTCACAGTGCTGCTTTTCAGAAGAATGAATGGATATGGAAGGAAACAGAATTATCATCAAAATTCCCATTCTAGGGGAGGGAAAATTGAGGTATGGAGAGTTTACTTTACTTTTTCAGTGTTATATGACGTTATATTTTGGGTGGGTGCTTCGAATTCTGGCTGTCATGCTCCTAAGCCCAGGCTTGAATTGTGACTCTGGATGCATTTGCGTTGTACCCCGCTTGCCTTGTCTCTCGGGCTGTCTGCTTCTTGGTCTTTGCTTCATCACCTGCATATCCACAACCCTGGTTCTTTGCTTTGGACAAAGTTTATCCTTACTTTGCAGTGGACAACACCATTAGGGAAAATTCGTGTCTGGAATCATTTCCCTTCCCAGGGAGAAACTATACAGCAGGCCATTTGCATTATTTTTTTTGTGTGTGGTTCTGAGGATCAAACCCAGGGTGGTCTACCACTGAGTTGCGGGCTCAGCCCTTTTTTGAATTTTTATCTAGAGACAGGACCTCCCTGACTAGTACAGCCTGGACTTGAACTTGTGATATTCCTGCCTCAGCCTTCCAAGTAGTCGGGATGATAGGCATGTGCCCCCATGGCCTGGCTTCACTTGTAAATGTTAAGAGTTTTTAAAATGGATTATTGATATGATAAAACATATGATAAACATATAATGGTAATGGTGACAACAGTATTACAACAACTAGGACTAGCCAAGACTTACCTTGTGCCAGGAACTATAGTAAGCCTGCATTTAATTCTCAAGGCGTTTATCTACCATCATTGTGTCCGCCTTACAGGTAAAGAAACGGATACACACACACATCCTTTCATGCACACAGACACTTGGTTTTTGTTTGACTGTTTGTGGGTTTTATGACTCTCACTCCTGGGGATTGAACCCAGAGCGATGGCCCTGAGCTACATTCTCAGTCCTCTTTAATTTTTCATTTTCCAGCAGGATCTATTTTGCTAAATTGCCCAGGCTGTGTTTGAACTTGCCACCCTCCTGCCTCAGCTTCCCAGAGTTCTAGGATGACAGGCATGCGCCACCACTTCCGGGCCTCCCTTGCCTCTTGCTTCCCCCTCTCCTAGTGGCTGAGCTCACAGCATGCAGTCCCAGGAGCCTGAGGTGACCCGCTGTGCAGGTTGGAGCCGCACCCCAGCCCGTGTCCAGTTAGCGAGAGGAGCAAAGCCGGCTGTAGCCAGAGACAGAGGCAGGGGTGGAGGGCGCGGGTCCGCAGACCTCTCTTCCCGTTCCAGTCGCTCTGTGAGTCCTTTGCCCTTTCTGATGAATTCTGCCTCAGAAACCTCCATAAGGTTTTTGTTCCTCCAGCCACGCTTGCTCCTCTAACCCTCCCTGGCTGGGTCTCAAGTGCCTGCTTTTCTTCACAGAGTGAGGTGAGGGTTAGGGGATCCGGGGCGACCCCAGCTCCAGTCACAGCCGACTTAGCGGCTGCCCTGGAACTCAGCTACAGTCTAGGTTTCCAGCAGGGCCACCCCCTCCAACCTTCACCACTGGGCCAGGTGACCCAGGATGGACTTCTGCGCCCCAAGGTCAGTGGATCCTGGCTGAGCGTTTCCCCTCCGCCCGCAGCCTGATTGATCCCCTTCCCGGGCCGCCCAGCGCCGCTGCTCGGGGGAGGCCTGTCTCTCCTGCGCGATGCCCTGGAGCCTTGTTAAACCTCTCTCTCCAGCCTGAGGAGTCAATGTCCTCACTCAGAAATGGCCCCATCTCCCGATCCATGCGGGCCGGTGGGGGGCAATATTAAAATCCCTGGTGTCGCCTTGGAGTCTTCCTGTCTCTCTTCAGGGTCGGTGGTTAAAAATTCATGGTTCTTTTCAAAGGAGCAAAAAATGCTTAAGCTGCTTTCCTGTTTGCAAACGTTCCCTTTTTTGATTCAAAATCAAACTTTTGTCTAGACAGGCAAGGGCTTTTTGCTGATGTACATCTTGCCAGCTCAGAAACCTTGAGTTTTCCAAATGCACCCTCTCCCGCCCTCGTCCTTCTCGGGACGTAGCTGTCCAGCCACCGCCCGGTGCCTTCCAAACCTTCTCCGGCTGGCTCCGGACCCAGGTCCCGGATGACACTGGCACTGGTTTCCCTCGGCTCCATCATCCGCCTTGACAAGTTATCTACACTGGCAGCTACCTGGCTCTCTGGCTTCATCTATGGTTATTTCAGTGGTTAAAGCAACAAATGGATGAAGGCCGCTCCATCACCCAACTGCTGCTTCAGTTTCCCCGGTCCCCTTTTTCCTGTCTTACCTTTTCTTTTACTCCAAGTTGTATATGTTCATTGAAGAGAAATGAGAAATTGGATAAGCACTAAGAAGAAAATAAATATTCCCTTTTGAACTCTTGTGTTCTCATAAAGTGTCTCTTGCTATGTGTGCGTGGATAGATATGTATATATAGCGTGATAGAAATGTAAGGTGTAAGTTTAAATTTAAAAAAAAAATTACAGTAGAGCCCAGTATGGTGGTGCACTCCTGTAATCCCAGCACTTGGGAGGCTGAGGCAGGAGGATTCTTGTAAGTTTGAGACCATCTTGGACTACAAAGTGAGCCCAAATCCAGTCTGAACTGCATAGCAACCCGTCTCAAAAAAAAAAAAAAAATTACAGTAAAAGACACACTGCTATTAATCTCCCTCACAATACTTCCTCTCATTGCAAACACACTTATCCCATCATTCATAGCACTTTCTGAAGCCATTCTGGAAGTTCTTCTTCATGAGTATCTTTACAGGTGTTACCAAAAATACACTGAGTGGTGCTACAGCATGCCATCCGACGGACAGGCGGACAGGAAGGAATGTCACGGTGTGCTCCTCACCTACGTTATTCACCAGATCTGACACCAGGAAACTTCTGTCTCTTCCCCAAAGTCAAAATGACCATGAAAGAGAAACATTTTTAATCTATTCAGGACATCAAAATCCATCACAATCCATTTAAAGGTAGGAAAGATGACTTCTAGACCTGCTTGAGAAGGTAGCAAGAATGATGAGACGGGTGTATTCAAAGCAAGGGGAAGTATTTTGAGGGTAGATTAACGGCAATGTATCTTTTACTGGAATAAATTTTTTAAAATTTTAGCATTCATTGTATTTTTCCAATACACCTCATATATGTACATATATTATACACATGCACATTATAGCCTATTGATGTATATGTATCTTAAAAAATTATCCCCAAACTTTCCAGTCAAACAACAAAATTGATTTCTTCATAGTCTCCATGGGTCAGGAATTTAAAGTGGCTGTTATAACTCGCTGAGACTCAGACTCCTTCCTGAAGTTGCTCTCAGAAAATGTTGTGGCTGTGTCTCCCTCGGAAGCCGTATTGGGCTGGAACATCTGTTTCCAAGATGGCTCACTAACATAGGAAATCATAGATGCAGGGTGTGCTAGGAGATCTTGTTGCCAGGAGACTTTAGTTTTGCAGCAGGTAAACCTTTGTTTTCATCGGCTACTTGAGTGTCCTCACAATATGGCGGCTAGTTTTCTCCAAAGTGAGCTCTTCAGGGGAAGCAAAACCGAGGTCATGAGAATGTTTTTGATTTAGGCTCAAAGTCATGTTCTGTCATTTCTGCTGTATTGTGTTGGCTGCCCTGACCAACTCTATGTAGTACAGAAATGTTGGGGAAGATGACCCAAGGTTAAGAAGCAAGGAATATTAGGCATCACGTTGGTGATGAGCTACCATTGTGGAAACATCACAGCCATACTTTATTTTATATCAAAAGATGGCCCCACTCACCAGTTACATGTGTGAGCCACCCTGGAGCAGCTCCACCAGCCCCAACCACACCTGCTGCCCTCACAGCACCCAGCTGCAAGTCCACAGGAAATACTGAGTCACGGTGCTCAGGCCGAGCTCTACTCAAATCCTGACCTCAGTGGCAGTGAGATAATACATGCGTGGCCACAAGCACCTAAGTTTCTGTAGTTTCTGTGAGTCCCTGTTCTGAGGGTCAGTGTGTTATGATCATCTTTCACTGCAAGTAAAAATATAGCATCATTCTTAGCTAGATGAGCAGCTGGAGGTCCCTAGAGGAGCAGCTAGAAATATGCACTGTGAGTGTGTGTGTGTGTGTGTGTGTGTGGTGTTTCAGGCTGTTACTGGCATACACACTCTGGAACTGGGTGGGAGCCAGGGAAGGGAGCTGTGGTAGACATCAGTGTTCCTCACCTGTATCTCCTTCTGGGTCTCTCCCCTGTAGAGCAGAACAAGCCATTACAGTTCCCTATCATACTTGGGAAAAATTGTGATCACATGACTGCCTGGCCAGTGGATGTGAGCAGTGACAGTGGCCACATGACAGCGGTCACTTGCAACGGGAAGCGTGTATGTGCCAGTGCCAAGATTTCTGGTCCTCTTCTTTTGCTGTGATAGCCCTGGAACCCCATATGCACACAGTGTGGGAACAGAGACAAACAGACCCACTTCTTACATACAGAGCACACTAGGAAGAAAATGCTGCTGCTCTGGGTCACTGAGATGAGGATGTGTTTGTTACTCAGCATTACCCAACTGTTCCTGACTACTACAGAGTCCCAGGTCTCCTTAAAGGTTAATCCAGGACACATCTGCTGTCAGATGCACCCTCATCTCATTCACTCTGTTCTCCATTTTGGGGGCTGGCCCCTCTCTCCTGTAAGTTGAGGTGCCTAGCTTTTCTTTCTCATTCTACCCCAATCCCTCTTCAATAGTTGAGATCAAACTGGGGGTGCTCAGCCACTGAACTGCCACCCTCAGTCCTTTTTATTATTTTTATTTTTGTTTTAATTTTGAGATAGGGTCTTGCTAAGTTGCCCAGTCTGGTCAGGAACTTGCAATCTTCCTGACTCAGCCTCTCACATAGCTGGGATTACAAGTACACACTGCTAGTCCTCACAACTGACTTTTCTATCTGTTTTCACTATTGGTACTCAGGACACAGTGGAAGAAAGAAGAGAGAGAGAGCAAGGTAGTTTTCCTCCTTCCTTCTCTCTCTGGAGGCATTTCCAGCAGAAACCCCATCTTCTCTTTGGCTTATTGGGGTGCCACCCTCCACCAGGAGAACCCCTGGGCTTCTGTTTTGGCCTCTCTTCTTTCTGTCCTCAGCTTTGGTGTAGAAGGAGCACCCCTTGATTTTCATCTCTTCTTGCCTCAAAACCCTTATTAGCTTGTGGGTTTTTTCCATCCTTTAGGTAACCAACTCCCTGCTTTGAAGTCACTCAGATTCAAATATCCAGAGTAGATTGTTTCTGAAACCCAGATCATCCTCTGCTGGCAACTAGGGCTGCCTCTGGGCTGGACTGGGTGTAAAAACAGCAAACAATGAGCTAGATCCAGCTCTGCACAGAGGACAACCCATGCTCTGATGGAGGGAGCAGAAGAATGAGGCTGCAAAATGGTGCACCCCTTGGAGCCAGGTCTTCATTTTGGGACCCAGGAGAAGAGCCCTGTGGGCCAAGCAGGCTGGGTGCAGAGGGATAAGCAGGATCCCTGAGTGGGAGCTGTTGGTCCTTTCAGGAGAGGTGGCAAGGGTGGCCCAGGTGAAGCAACAAGACTGGCAGCCTCTACAGGACTGCTCTGGCCGCGTGCTGCCTGCCCTGTGCCTGCCACACTTGCTCATTCTGCTTCTGGCCGTCGATGGCCAGTCGCACCCATCTGGGTGATCTGGATCCAGCCATCGATGTGTCTGCGTCCTGCTGGGCTCTGAAGTCAGTATGGCCATGACTCCCAGGGAAGCCAGCATGACCGTGTGTTCTTGGCTCCTCTGAGAAAGTGCTTAGAGGAAGTAGAAAACCTGGCCAGAGCATCTATCCATCCATCCTTCCATCCATCCTTCCATCCATCCATCCATTCATCCTTCCATCCATCCATCCATCCATTCATCCATCCATCTATCCATCCATCCATCCTTCCATTCATCCATCCATCCATCCTTCCATCCATCCATCTATCATCCATCCATCCATCTATCTATCCATCCATCCATCCATCCACCTTCTATTTTGGAGCACCTGCTCTGTGCTAAGCACTGGGGTGGGAGACAGAAACCCAACAGAGTTAAGCACACTCCCTTATTCTGACAAACCATCGTCTGATGGGGGAGTAAGAACCACAGAAAAGGCACAGAGATGAATGAAGAGGAGAGAGTGAGCAACGGTGCCTGATTTATTAGAAGAGTTTCCCCATGGAAGTGATAAGGAACCAGGTTTTAAAGGATGAGTAAAAGCTTACCAGGTGGAGGAAGCTGAAGTATTTCAGAAAGTAGCATATGCAAAGACATGGAGCTAAGAATAAATGCACACACATGCGCGCACACACACACTGTATCATACACAGAGACGTCAAGCCAGGGCGTAGGAATCTCAGTGTGTGGTGCATGTCCAGGACAGTAGAAGGAGACCCGATAGTGAGTGGCTTTGAAGGGCAGGCTAAGGAGGCTGGGTACCAGCATTGTAGATTAGAGCTGGAAAGTTCTGCAGCCTGCCCTGTAATTTAGAAAGCTCAAGGCAGCTGTTTTGCACAGGAATCTCTTACTCAACTATTCAACAAACATTTACTGGGTCCCTACTACATGCCAGGCCTTCTAGGAGGTGCTGGGAACAGCAGTAAGCAGGAAAAGCAAGCACTCTTCCCTCCTTGATTTATCAGTCTAGTGTGGGAAAACAGATAACAAACAAGAGCATGTGGAGGTTTATGCAATCTCAAGTGCAGTCAGTGTTCTGTGTCTGTGAATCCCACGTCCCCACATTCAACAGGCCATGGACCAAACATATTTGATGTACATAGGTTCTATGCAGATATGATGCTGCTTTATGCAAAGGACTTGCACGTTCTTGGGTTTTGATATTCACAGAAGGTTTGGAATCCAATCCTCCATGATACCAAGCGACGACTAAACAAACACAAACACAAATGCACCCATGTGTGAATGTACCCCCACCCGCACCCCCACACAGATTGGTGCTAAGTGCTATGAAAGAAAATATCATGACTTTGTGATAGCGACTGCTGGGGGTTATTTATGTTGGGTACTCCGGAACTGATCTCGGGGTTGAGACCCTGGGAGAAGGTGACCCACTCCAGGTTGGACCCACTGAGCTTAGGATGGCAGGACACACTCTGCCTTCAGACTACATTTCCCAATCCCCCCTGTAGGGAGTGCGCCCCATCCAGTGCAGAACGGGGAGCGGTGCTGTTCCTCTGTGTCCTCCCACATTGTCTCCCAAGGCTTCTCCTGGTTTTGCAGAAGACTAAACCATGCCATCCAGGAGCAGAAGGCCTGGTAGAGGACTGATGCCCTGGAGTAAGTTTTCTCAACCACCAATATGATATTGTGGGCCAGGTCATTCTTGTCACTGGTAGTGTGGTGCATTCAGCAGTGTCCCTGACCCTTCCCAACTAGATGCCAACTGCCTCTACCCTCCAGGCAATCCATGATATCTCCAGACATTGCCAAAGATCCCCTCCCCCTTGGAGAAAAACTGCCCCAGAAGGTGGCAGAGCGACAAGACAGAAGCTGCCTGATGGTTTGAGTAAATGGATAGAGCAGAGCTTTCCCTGGGCTGAGGTGTGAATGAGAAATCTTCAGAGACGCTTAGGCTTGTTTGTTACAGCAGCTCAACCTATCCTAATACCCTGTTCCTAGGCGGAGCTCATCTAGGTCTACATTAGACATCCAGAGGTTGGAAATCTCATCTGAGCAGTGAGAAAGAGCCCCCAAATCACCGAAACAGGGTGACAGGAGAAAGAGCCTGTGGCTTGGATGCTGAGGAATGGGATATTTAAAGATATGGTCACAGGAGGAGCGAGAGTTTCCAAAGCAGGCAGTTGCGGGAAGGCGGTGAGCCCGGAGACGGAGCCGTGGATGTTAGTGGAGGAGGGATGAGGAGACCAGCAGGGAAGGTGGGTGTCAAGAACTTACCTGAAAGGCTACCTCTTAGGTTCACGGTAACTCAAAGCTGGAGACTTACCAGCGAGTAAATCAATAACAGACGGTGTGGAGCAACTTCACAGAGGTCGGGTGGACGTCTGCTTCCCAGTCTGGGCACAGATCCTTGTCCATTACAGACCACAGTCATGCCGCTACGCAGGATAAACGAAGGAAAATCTGTCGGCCTTTCATCTGGCTCCCATCCCCTTTTAGTTCAGCCCTGGTCCCCAAAGAAAGGTGTTAAATAAATCAAAATATACCATCCTTCAATGTGTGGGACAAGTGTTTGATAAAGATCAGAGGCGGGCTGGGACCCTTCAGGGCCACGCCGGTGGGGGGAGGCCTGATTCCATCCTTGCGTTTGCAGAGCACTTTGTAAAGGAAGCCATGTGGCAGAGACTCGCTGAGATGGTTTTAAAAAAAATGAAGGAAATTCCCCATTTCCTGGTTGTAAGAAAATATGGGTGGAACAAGCCTTCAATGAGCTGATCGTGGCTCCGACTTTGATGTCGGGTGAATGACAATGATCTCCGAGGCAGGAACACAATGTAATGAACTCGCCCCAGCTTTTCCATGCAAAACAAAATCACTGAAGGGGCCTTGTGTTGGAAAACAAAGGCGCTCTGACGGGTGGGCGGGGCCGCAGAGGAAGGCTCGGGGATGTTCCTCCACTGTGGCCAATGGGACCCCAAGGCAGAGGGCAGTGAGGGGTCCCTGCTGGGTTTTAAGATGGTGTCTCTGCTGCCCCGGCTGCTGCTATTGACTTTAGCAGACATGCACAAAAGCCCCACTATGTGTCCGATGTGTGTCTGGCTTTGTTGTGGAGGTCAAACAGGGAAGCTGTCACTGCCGGGGGCATAGTTGGAGCACTTGATTACTTTCTCCCTTCCTTCCTCTTTCTTTTTTCCCAGCAGTATTTACTGAGTGCCTGCTGCCATGTGAGATACCAAAATGAACACAGTAGGTGTGCAGTGGGCTTTGGCTTCGAGGACAGGGTCTGGATAGGAAAACCAAGGCTTAGGTGAGCCACAGGACAAAGGGGCTGAGAGGTTATGAAGTTCGGAAGAGATCCGGTGCTCTCAGGCAGTAATAAAGAAAGCAAAACCACGGGTCAACCCTGTAGGGGCAGTCAGGGTTCAAAGGCAGAGGAGATGGTGTGGCTTAAGCTGGGTTTTGAAGGGTGAAGGGAGCTGACCTGGAGATGCTCAGGAAAGGCATTCCAGGCAGAGGGAACAGCACGGCAAAGGCCCAGAGGCTTGGTAGAATGCACTGAGTTTGTAAGCAACTGCAAAAAAATATACAACTGCTGAACGGTAGGGAGTGGTGGGGAGAGGAGCACAGAACACCAAGCAGGAGTGCGGGCATGGAGCACTTTCGGAGTAAACTGTGAAGTTTATTCTGAAAGCCACAGGGAGTCATTGAAGGCCTGTGGGCACAGAGACAAGATCGGCTTTGTGTTTTGCTGAAAGTACTCAGCCACTGAGTAGATGACTGCCCGGAAGGAAGGGTGAGACGACAGAGAAAAGTCAGGAGTTGGCATCCCAGGGCACAGTGGGCCTGGGCAACTTTGGCTCCGGGGAGGGGTCTGTGCTGAGGCTCTGAGCCCTTTCTACAAACTGCCAACTTCTCGGCCTGTCCCTGACTGGGAGCAGAGGCTTGGGGTTCCTGTATTTTAATTGTCACCATCGAATACTGAAATCTGCATCCCTGAATGAAGTGATCAAGTCCCTGCTGGTGGCTCATTGGAGGATTGGGGTTAGACTGGGGACTTAGATCTGTAAAGCAGTTTCTTCTTGCTTTGTGTGGTTTTGCATGAGCACGTGTGTCAGGGGCCTGGGTATTGCTGCCTAGGGACATGCAGCGGAGAAGATGACTTCGAAGATGAAAATCAAGCTAAGCATGGCGATACCTGCTTGTAACCCCAGCACTCTTGGAGGAGGCTGAGGCAAGATGATCTCAAGTTTGAGCCCAACCCTTGGCAATTTAGTGACTTAGCAAGACCCTGTTTCAAAATAAAGAATAAAACAGAACTGGGATGTAGCTCAGTGTGAAGGTTCTGGGTTCAGTCTCCAGTATCTGGGAAAAAAAAAAAAGGGCAAACCAAGTCAGCCTTTGGTGGGAGGGTGGGGTAGGGGATGGCAAAAAGTGCCTCTTCAAAAGGAAATGGATGGAAAGCTTACTGGCCAGGAGTACATGCTTACATGGTAAAGAGAGTCAACCTTTGTCTTTAAAATACACTGCGAGGATGGGGAACATGTGTCCCATCGGTGAGGCTTAGTTTCCCTCATTTGTGACATGGCACACACGTGGCACACGGCGAGTGTTTACTCACTATTTCCTGGGATGAGGTCTGAGCCGTCTTGAGAAACCAGACGTCCTTTTGGTCTTTCTGAGTCTCCCTGCGCCGCAGTCCTTACGCTTCTCACCCCTTCGCCATTTGTTTTGCTCATCAGGGCTCAGGCCGGCTGCTCCGCTGCTGCGGTGGGCGGGGCCCCCGTGGGCAGGAAGAGGCGTCCAGTTGGGTCGGAGCCTTGCTGTCTGCATCGGGCTTGGCTTTTCCAGAGACACCGAACCATTAGGGTGTGGGTGGGTGTGGGTGGGTGTGGGTGGGTGGGGGTGGGTGTTGCCGGAGGGGCATAGAAAACTATTTTAGGATTTTTAACAAACCGGCTTACACAAGTGGGGGATCTGGCAAACCCATCAACCAGAGGGGAACCCAGGAGGCGCAGAGCTCAGGCAGTTCATGCTTGGGGCAGGACCTAGGAGAATTTAGTTAAAAGGAATTTGGAGTTTCAGAAAGGAACTAGCAGCCCATAACTATTATTGAGCCCACATGGTACAAAAATGTGTCCATATGTGTACCAAAAATTGTCCATAGGATGTTCTTAGAAGCCCAGGAACTGGAGACAATTTGAGTATCCACCAGTGAGACAAGGGACACATTAATGGTGTTGTATTTTCACAGCGGAACTCTATATAGCCGAGAACATGAAAATAATGCTCCATGCAGCAACATGGAGGAATTGTACAAACAAAATCCAGTGAGAAAGGATCAAGAAACATCACAATGAGGGCCGGGAGTTTGGCTCAGTGCCTTAAGCGCCCGCCCTGGCAGGCGCGAGGTTGTGAGTTCAATCCCCGGTGCCGCAAAAAAAAAAAAAAAAAAAAAGAAAGAAACATCACAATGAAGTTCTTAGATTCAATTTATTTAAAGTTAAAAAGGTTAAAAACTGAAGAACAGGTAAGTAGTCAATGTACCCACCCCTCCTTCTTCTGGCAATAACACCCTGATGTTCCCTTGATAGCACTTTCCTCCCTCTACTTTTGGTCTTTGACCTTTAATGGAGAATGGACTCGCTTCCTGTTTCAGATTTGGCCCAATTAGCACAGTCCTTACCCTGGAATCCAGTGATAGGTTCAGGGATGGTCATGTGACTCAAGAATAGTCCAATGAGAGCCAAGAATCCCAGAACTTTGATTGGAAATAATGGGAAAATGAGGCTCCTTTGTCATTGGAGTTGACACGCTGTGTACTAATTTGTTGGGAACTGTAGGTGTGGGAGTCTTGCCATGAGAGATAAGCAAGGCTGAGAAATGGACAGAGACAGGTTTCTGCCAGCCTTACTTAGTTTCTGCATCGGGCCTAGGAAGTGTCTGTCTGTCCCGCTGCCCATCCAGCTGGCTGGTTCTTCAAGGCGATGCTGGGGAAGAGAGGGCTGAGACATTGCTCTACACTTCCTGTCTCTGCCATTTTCCCCAGCTAGTAAGAATTCTGGTAAGATGACCTGAACTCACCAGGTGCCACAGGGCATTAGACAGTGCATCTCTCGTCTCCTGCCCTTTGGCCTCCTAGATCTCAGTTTGTCCTTCCATAAAGTGGGTCACCTGTGCCAGGCAGTCGTTCTGGTTAGCTGGTGTGGCCATTTCCATTAATGACCTGTGTAGGTCTGCTCCTGACCTTAAGGAAAACCTCAGTCTCTTAATAGTAAAGCAACAGGTAACGTGTTGAGCGCTCAGTATGTAGAAGTCTCAGAGCTGTCCCTCAGCCCGTGAGAAAAGTGCTCCATTTTGCAAATGGCAACACTGGCCTGGGCGGTGGTCCAAGGTTATGTGGTCTGAGTCACATGGGCTGCAAAGCTTCACAGTCTCCAGATGACATTTATCTCCTCTTTGGTCCTTGTCTGACTGTTTATTCCCATTTGACTGACACAGAAACTGAGGCTCCCCCAGGGGCAGAGAACTTATCTGGAGCAGCACAGAACTGCTGCTGCTGCTGAGGAGGACGGACAGGTGCTGTCGGGAGCTGCTGGCTGAGTCACAAATACACAGAGTGTAGGAGAGGTTGGCGTGACTAGGTCCATCGCACAGACACAGAAACTGAGACTCGCAGAGTGAAGCCACTCAACCCAAGTTGTATAGCTAGTTACCATAGAGCCAGGATTTGAATCCAGGCATTTAGATGTCAAGCCCACTCTGAATCATAGTCCTGTGCCCTCTTTCCAGAAACAGGCTCTGAAGCCAGTCCCCAGCCCCCTGGAGCTCACCCTGTCCCATTATTTTGAAAGGAGCTCAGTAGTGGGATGGAAAGGAGAAACAACCCAGCACCGGACCTCATTGTTCCCTAGTTGGCAGCCTCCTGCGTTCAGGTAAATAGGAGGGATTCCATCATTGTTTGTCCCTGGTCCTAATGACTTTTGTCTTTGAGTCTTCTGAGCCAGACCTCGCCCTGGGGAAGCTGGCCCGGGGCCTGCTCGGCTGGTGCCGCCTCTGTGAACAATGCCCTTTGTTCTTCACACTTTCCCTATCAAAGCGTCACAGCGGGGATGGCCTTCAGAGGTGACTGTGATAATTCCTGTTCCAGAGCTGGGGGCGGAGAGGAAAGGAGTGGCCAGGTGCAGCTTTGACCCGGTTAAGTTGTCCGAGGGTCACTGCTGTCCTGCCTGGCAGGAATCAGCCAGGAGCAGAGGCCGTGTGTAGCTTGGAGGTCTTAGCGCCCTGTGTCTCCTGTGGATTGCGCTCTCCTTGTCCCCCAGGAGTAGCAAGACTGGAAATGATGATGGTGGACTAGGCGGCATTGGTAACGACAGCGTTATTGCTTTGGGCACTCTGCTGAGCAATTGCTGTGCGGGAGAGTGAGGACATTGCCCAAGGTCACAAGTTGGGCCTTAAACTTGGAACTATGAGACTCCAAAGCCAGGGCTCTTACCTGTGGGCTTTGGCGGCTCTTGCAGAGATGGGCAGCGTGAGAAGCAGAGCAGAGGGTGCGTTGGAGGCTGGCACACCAGGGCTCAGTCCCTGAGCCACGCCCGGTGTCCCTGGGCTGCTGGTGCCCCTCACCACTGAGCCTCTTTATGCCTCGCCCATGCAACGGAATGGGGTGTCTCCGTGGCTACACCCTGACCAGGCTCCTTGCAGGAAGCTGGATGCCCTCGTGAGGCTCCAAATGATGAGGGTTTATCCAGGGCCCACTGCAGCGTATAGACAAGTGGGCAGGGCCGCACAAGCAGGCAGAGGCTGCCCGGGCACCGCACTCCCGCATCCACAGGCGGAAATGCCGAGGGCAAGGGAAGAAGGTTTGGGAAGCCCAGGTGGGGTCCAGGCCATGGGGCCTGGGAGGGAGGGGCCCTTTCCAGGACTGTGGTTCTGAATTAGGAAGAGAACCGGAAAGTCACTCATTTGTAATGATACCAGTGTCTGCACCGGGAAGGCACTGGGGAAAGACTGAATGAGTTAAAATATGCCCAGCCCTTGGAAGAGTACCTGGCCCCTGCTGGTCCTCAGTAAGTGCAGGTGTTCTTACAACACTTACGTGCGAAAGAGCTGTCAGCAGGATCTCCTAAGTACTAAATGTACCATGTGCTCTCAGTCTAAAGAGTAGGTATTGATTGGGAAGCAGAGATAGGCAGCTGGTTCCCATCAAACAGGTTGAAGTAATGTTTGAGCTGAGATCTGGAGGATGGTTGAGAAGCTTCCAGGTCCACAGAGGAGTGGTCCTGGCAGTGGAAGAGCAGGTGCAAAGGTCCTGGGGCAGAATCCTCTTGGGATGTTCAAGGAGCAGCAAGAAGAGCATCAAGCCAGGAGACCAGGGAAGTGGTTGATGTTAGAGAGCTAACAAGACTTGACAGCCAGTTTCAGGAATTTGGATTTGCTTCTGGAACAACAAGAAGTTCCAAGAAGAATGTTACACCAAGAAAAAGACAAAACCCAGTACAGTGCGCTCTTTTAGGTTTCCAAGAAGCAGATGCCAAGGGGGAATAAAGGAGTCAGGGTTTTATTAGGGGAAGTGCTCATATTTGAGACAATGCAAAGGGAACTGGAGAAGGCTTCGGAGTCGTGGAACTGGCAGGCAAGTTGAATTCCTAGTGAAGGAGAGGAGGAGGGAAGACTGCGCCATCCCAGGCTGCCCAGAATCTAAGGAAGACTCAGAAAAGTCACAGCAGGGGCTCCATGGGCTGTCCACGGAACTTTGTGCCTTCCAGGAGCAGCCACCCGTGGATCCTGCCACTCACCCACCCTGGCTGGGGGCAGCTGGAGGAAGTGGTGTTCTGTACTCACAGAGGGCTTTCCCAGCCTGGCAGGTGGACCCCCTGTGCCCCGGGTCCCCTGTGGCTGCTGGCCGAAAGGTACTGGCTTGCATTTCAGACACGTCCTGGAACCGCTTCAAGCTCAGCTGGGCCTGGGCCTGGTGGCTCAAGCCTATACTCCCAGTAGTCTGGAAGGCTGAAGCAAGATGATCTCAAGTTTGAGTCAAGACAGGGAAACTCAATGACTCAGTGGGACTTCGTCACAAAAAAATATAAAAAGGGCTGGGGATGTAGCCCATTGCAGAGGTCCTGGGTACAATCCCCAGTGCCTCCCCCAAGAAGGGAAAAAAGGTAAAGATCTGATGGAAAGTCAAGCAAGAAGCACCTTGCTCAGGCCCAAAGCCCCACCCAGGGGCTGCATGGGCAACCCCGGATGGCGCTCCCAGCAGGCCAGACACCGGGCTGTGCTAGCCAGTGAGTCAGGCTCTGCTGGCTCCTCCTGACACCCCACAAATCCCTTGTCTCCCTGCAGGAAGTCAGGCCTGTAGCCGGGCTTCCTGCTATTATGCCATTTTTACAGCCGGGATTGATTTAGGTGTTACGTTCTTGCTAAGAATATGCCCTGACACTTGAAAGGAACCTTTATTATTGTCCTAATTTGTGAAGAATTAGTTGTTGTGCTTTTTTTTTCTTTCCCCTCTCCCCTTTCTTCTCTGCAGGGTCAGGCTGGAGCCAGATCATTGTTGTTAAATTTAGATCTGAAGTTATATCGGGCCTTGGGCTGGTGTCTCCAGGCTTTCACTTCTTAAAACAGGAAGGAAGGCCCCAGCTGGGGACTTGCAGAGCGCCAAGAAGCTGCTTCGAAGGCCACAGGGCCATGTCTTTGGATAGAAACCACTGAATACAGTCAAGAAGGAACCAGATCCAACCTCCTCACCCCAGCCTTCTGGTCTACCTGCTGGCCAGGCCCATCCCTATGATGCGTTAGGGGATAGGAGGTGAAGGCTTCAGGTGTGGGTTCAAACCCCAGCTTTGCCACTTCTTAGCTGTGTGGCTTTGAGCAGGGAATGAAGCTTGGCTTCCTCACTGCCTTGGTTTCTCCACCTTTAAAATGGAGATGATGTTATAGGCCTAGCGTGGCTGGTGGTAGATTAGCCAAGGCAGCATATGTAGCGTTTACTGTAATACCCAGCTTCATTCTTTAATATGCAATAGCTGTTATTACAGTCTGAGTTGTTCTAATCCAAAAACTTGAAATCTGAGGAGCTCCAAAATCCCAAACTTTTTGATTGCCAACACGAGGCCACACATGGAAAATTCCACACCATGAAACTATTTTGTTGCACGTGATAATTAAAAATATTATCTGAAATTACCTTTAACCTATGACTGTAAGGCATATGTGAACCCCAAAGAAATTTCATATTAAGACTTAAGCCTCATTTCCAAGGTATCTCATTATTCATGTGCATATTTTCCAAAATCTGAAAATGTCTGAAATTCCAAACACTGCTGGCCCCAAGGATTTTAGATACAGGAGTCTATCTCCCTACTAGCTAGCTCTGGTTTCCTTGCTAGTGGTGCAGAAATTTAGAATACATCCAGGAGAGCCCTAGTGATTTCATGGTAAAGCATTAAAACATCAACTGAATTAACTTACTAGTGTATTAGCTGTAAAAGTTACTAAGAAATAGTGAAAGGCATTGAAAGATACTAGTTAACACTGGCCGAGCACTTTCTGTGTGTCCTTGATGTATGAAGCAGCTCAGAGTGGTAGTTAAAAGCAACCAGTCTGGCCTGGGTCACCTGGGCAGATCCCTTAGTCTGCCGCTTAGTGACTGTGTATTCAGAGGATCACTTCCGTGATGGCAGCCCTCTGTGACTGCCCACCCCAAATCGTATCGCTGTCCCCACTAAGACAAACTATGCTCTAATACTGTTTTCTCCATCCATTCCATTGGAATTCACACAGTCTACCATATTGTTCCTTCCTTCATTCTTTCATCTCATTTATTTTGTTTTCCACCACTAGAATGGGAGCTCCTGAGAGCAGAGATTTTGACTGGACATAGCAACGCTTTAGTAAATGCTTATTGAATGAATTAACCAAAAAAGGAAGGATTGAAAATCTATGTAAAGAGGGAGAGATCCGCTTTGCTCATCATCTTCACCATACATAGTTTTGGGAAGGATAGAGCTTCGTGAAGAAACCAAGGACTCGGGGAGGTGGACACTTCTTCAGGGCACAGCTCAGCAATGACTGCCAGTCCTCAAATGCACCCATGTCATGCCATGAACTGTCCTTGACCACTCACTAGGGCTCCTGTAGCAACAAGGACAGTGCTTCTGACAACAGAAGTTAATCTGCTCTCCATCTTGGAGGCTGGAAGTCTAAAATCAAGGCATTGGCATGGTCAATTTCCTTTGAAGGTTCAGGTCTCTCCTAACTTCTTGATCTCCTCTTAACAAATTATACTTCAGCTATCATATTCCTCAAAAAGATCAGATTCTGAAGCAATAGGAGTTAGAACTTCAAAATATGAAAATCTGGAACGCAACTCAACCCGCAACAAGAAGGGATGGTGGTGCATTGCCACGAAGTGTTTCTTTTCCAAAGTGAAAGCCAATAGGAAGTGGCAGAGCCAGGATTTGAACCCAGGACAGGCGATCCATAGCCTGCACACTAACAATGAATGCGGTAGTGAAGACGCACCCTCAGAATAAAGGCTGGATGCTGGGTGTTCGCATCCTGTTGGCCTGAAGGGAAAGGAACGCGGAGGAGATTGAAAGAGGAGACTGTTGTCCAGGCATGTTGCTTACACTCAAAGCCTTTGCCCTTCCTCAACACACAATCGAGGAAACGGCCACCCCAGAGGAGCACAGTGGTACAGACAGGGCGGAGCTGGCGGAGATTGGCAGCTGCTTCCCCCACCCCCACCATTACCCTCCCCACTCTCTGCCTTGACCCTGTCCATGCACTCAAATGGGTCAGAGGGAGGTAGCTTAGCAGGGCAGAAACGCAGTTCCTTCAGGGGCTTTGGAGAATTCCCCGTGTGGCCGAGCCTTTGCACTCCTCGGAAGGGTGCGGTGAGACCCACTCACAGGTAAACACGTCTCTTGTCCCTTTTCATAATGTGGGAGTCCATCAATCACCAGAAGGGACCGTGCTAGGACAGCCCAGGGATAATGGGGCACGTGCCAGGGGGAGGATCTGAAAACGTGGAAGAGGGGCTCCTTGCAGTAGTGGCCCCTCGCCTACCCAACCTGACAGCACAAGTGGCTAGGGACACGTGGCGCCGCCAGGCGCTCCATCAGGCTAAGCGTCTAACACGAGCATTCCAGATGCAGTTGGCTAACCACAGTCATCTTGGTGTCGCTAAGATTTACTTTCAAAAGACACTGCCTTGAAACAGCATAAAGCACAATAAGTAGGCACCACTGCCTACCTTTTCCAGATGAAGAAACTGAAGCCAAGAAAAGAGGCCAAGTCAGGATCCAAACTCAGGAAGTCTGGTCTCAAAGCCCGCACATCTCGTCACTATGGAAGCCCTCTTCCCAGAGGAAGGGAACTCCTAGTTGACTCCAGCATGTTCCTGGGCCTTCTCGATACAGCAGCCCAAAGCTACCTCATGGGAAAGACCTGGCTTGTGTTTCACATGGATTTGCCTCTTCAGCTGCAGCCATCAACCTAGACCAAGTCCCCATCTTCTTTTGCCCTGATGGACAACACAACCAAAGTAGCCTCTTCCTGGGGCTCTCAGCTCTTGTCCCTGTTTTTCCACCAGAGTGACTTTTGATAGGAAAATCTGAGCAGTTTCTCAAAAAGTGAATGATAAGACTACCTTATAATTCAGCAATCCTGTTTCTAAAGGCACACTCACACAAACAGAAAATAGGTTCTAGAAAGAGTTATGTTCATGCTTGTGTTTATGGAATTATTCACAATAGCCAAAGGATGCTAACAGCCCAAGCACGCATTGACAGATGATGGAAAAACAAAAATGTGGTCTATCCAGACCTTAGAATATTGCTCAACCTTAAAAGAAAAAGAAATCTGAGACCTGTGACAATTTGGGTGACCCTTGAAGGCAGTGTCCTAACTGAAATAAACTTGTCCCCAAAGCACAAATACTGTATGATTCTTCTTATGTGACTTACTTAGAGTAGTCTAATTCATAGAGACAGAAAGTAAGGTACTGGTTGCCCGGGACTGGGTGAATGGAGATTTGTTTTAAATGGGTACAAAGTTTTGCACAGTGAAGAGTTCTGGATGATGGTGACTTTTGCCTGACAATGCCACTAACAAGTTAGGATGATGAATTTTATGCTATGTTCATTTCACCACAATTTAAACTGGTAATTAAAAAAAAACCCACTGCAGATCTTGTTGCATCATTTGACTGCTTAAAATTCAATAATGCTCATTGCCTTAAAATGATAATAAAAATCTCTATCTTAGTTTGCAAGATCAAACTTAACTCTGCCCATTCCCCTCAGCACATCTCTGGGAGTAAGGGACTGAGATATTAATAATGTTTGGAACTTGGAACAGGGATAATTGTGGTCATGTCATTCATGAAGGACAAACTTCAGGGTGGCCCCAGAAATCCAGGCTCCCTTCCTTGAGTGTAGTGGAACCTACAATGTTTTTTAAAACACAGTGAGACAGTGGCACTGGGATGTCGCACTCATGAGAATATGGCATAAGACTGGTACACACTCTCACCCTTGCTGGCTGTGAGGAAGTGCGCCTCTGTATTAGGGAAATCCAGCTGGTAAGGAATGGAGGAAGTGGCTAGCTGACAATTTGGGGGAAGCTGAGGGAGGCCCCTACTCCAACAGGACTCAAAGAACTGATTTCTGCCAACCACATGAAGCTGGAATTTGAGTCTCAGAGGAGACCTCAGCTCTACCTGGCACCTTGATTCAACCTTGTGAGACCCTAAAGCAGAAGACTTAGGTAATCCTGGATTCCTGGTCCACAGAATCTGGGAAATTTTGTTGAGCCGTAATATCTCACCAATATAATGCTGATGTTGCCAATGATCACACACTTTTGATTGCTAGTGAGCCTTGTGTGCTTTCTAGGTCCAAAGACATTCATCCATCCACCCAACCATGTATGCAGCCATCCATCCATCCATCCATCCATGCATCCATGTTTTAATTCAGCAGTTGATTTGGTCCTCACAAGGCTGAACAGGACTCCAACTGAGTCTCTCACTCTCTATGTGACTTCAGTTGGGAGCTCGAACTTGAACTCTGGTTTGTTCTTGTAACACAGGAGGCAGCAAAGACTCATCTGGGTGCAGTGCAGCAGATCCTGAGGCTACCATCTTGCATGGTCTCTTCCTGTCTCCCCTCATTGCCTGCCAAGACAGGGAGGAGTACGGTCCCACTCACCTCCCAGCATCCTCTTGTGATTTCTAGATCTGAAGGCCTCCCTGCTCCCATGGGCACGGTCTGAGTGACAATGGTCCACTGGCTACTTGTCCTTATTGGGGCACACTGACAGATAGCTTATGATGAGAAGTTCTGGGGTCTTGGACTCCTAACTCCTCTCTGTTCTCGTAGCCGCAGGTCTAATGTGGCTGGCAGAGGAAAGGGTTATTGGTGAGGAAGGGATGAGAGGCCAAGGTGTCTGAGACCAGGGATGCTTATCTTCTCCCAGGGGGGAGAGGAAGCAAAAGAGGATGAAGTTGTCCTCGCCTTTGCCTCTTCTTTGCTCTCTCTGAGCCCAGGAGGATTCCTCACAACAGTCCTCCATGCTTAGCCTCCTCCTGGGCAGGGAGCAACTGCTGCCTGAGCCCCCAGGCCTCCCAGCTGCCTTTTAACCTGCTTCTCCTGGGCCCAGGGAAAGGGCAGGCAGGGGGAGCCGACGCTGCTTAGGGGTAAGAAGGCTGAGAGCTGACTCTTGGGCATATACCATTTGCTTTCTCCCCGCTCCCCAGGCGAGGATTTCTGCAAAGACAGAAGGAGAAACACGAAAGAAAACAGCCCCCAAGACAAAACCTCCTTTCTCATTCCAGATGCCTCCAAACAAGCTCATCAGCACAGAGACAGCCGATTCCAAGGATGAAAGTGAGCCGATTGCCAACCTGGTTCTAACACGAACCCTCAACTCTTCCAGCCTCTGTTTCCCCGATGGAGCACTTAGGATAAGAAAGCCTGGCCCTACGCTTGTTGTGAGGGTTAAGGGATAGCCCGTCTCACTGATGGCTAGTGAGGAGTGTTTGCAGGTAGTTCTAGGGAAGAGGTCTTTATTTTGCTTCACAATAAGGAGAAGGGCACTGTCTAGAGCTCTGAGATAAATGAAACAAATCCCCTCTTCTTGTTGTGGGAAGAAACAAGTTGAGGGGTGTGTTTCGGGGGGGCAGGCTCCGGGGTTTGAATCTGCTTAGCAACTAACTAGCTGGATGATTAGGGTTATCGGTGCCCTGAGTACCAGCTTTGGCACCGTGGTGGGTTGACAATACTTACGTTGACAGAAAGCCTTTAAGCATGGGCCAAGCCCATTGTTTCTGCCCAGGGAATTGTGTCTGCCCTTCTGTGCGTGTTTGTCCACCCTCTTAGCTCTACAGCATTGGTTTGGTCCTCCCGCATACACTCCTTGCTGAGTTCCAGGTCTGAGACCCAGAGAACAGGTTCTGGTTCAGCCACAAGAGACTCACGTTCTACAGAAAGACACACAAGGACCCGAAAGGATTGATCTTCTTTCTTGACCCATTTTCAGTTCACTAGTAAGAAAGAAGGCAAGGCTCAGATACAGAGAGCATAGACAGAGAAGCAGAGAACTTACCAAGTGTGGACCAATAAGTAGCATCGCAATTGAGATTCAGAAACTGGAGTCAAAGCTAGCAATGACCACTGCCCAGACCCAACCCTTTCCACCTGTGTGATCACGCAGCATGCCTTTGACCCCCCACAGCCTCAATTTTGTTATCAGTAGAATGAGAACACTGAACAGTTCCAGCATCATAGGTTTGTTGCGAAGACAACGAACGGGGGATTTAAGTGTAGGACAGAGCAGAGTAGATGCCGTAAAAGTGGAAACTATTTGTATATTTTTATTTACTATAATCCATTTAGAAGGGCTTGCTGCTGTGACGGTTTTATAGCTTTGATCCCAGATCTGGGGTTCCTGAAACTTTCCAGATGGGTTGAAAATTGACAGTGATGGATGATGGTGCCGAATTGGGAAGAAATAATTCATTCTCTAGTAGCCAGGCTGTGGATGGACAACGGACAGCGCTCATGTCCAGGCTCTTCCCCTTCCCCTCGGTGAACTCCCCTTATTCTCTTAGCAGGTGTTCATTATTCCCTCGCCACACATCCATATAAGCAAGTCTGGCTTTATCAAAGGGCAGGGAGAGTAGGATGCATGGGCCGGGGGTGCGTGTCAGAGTCTTTCAATGGACAGGCTGGCTTTCATGAGGCCCTGAGGATGGCAGAAAGCTAATCTTTTTACCAGGTTCTCAGTCGCAAGGACTTAGGTGTAGGGTTGGTGTGGGAGCCAAACATCACTCATTTGCTTCGCAGGTCTTTATGTTCCTGAGGGGCTTTTGCTTGGAAAGAAATTTAGGGGTTTCGCCAAAAGTCTATAATTTGCAGGCATGCTCAAAGGGTATAAAAGAAAGGCATGGTGAAACTCCATTCTCTCCAGACCTTTTAGCTGCATAGGCTACCCACAGGAAATGGGGAGTCCAATAGATGTTTGCAAAAGTTGCATCTGACAAGCTTGTGAGACGCTTGTAGCTCACTAGCCATTGCTACCCAGTGCTTCCCCCAAATTATTTAATAGCATCTGTAGTACCTAGAGAAAGTGCAAGCTAGTTATAGCAGTCCAATAAGCTGACTTTTAAAAATTACCTTGCGATTCACATTCCATAAATTAACCACCTTAGAGTACACAATTCAGTGGAATTTACAACATTCGGAATGTCGTGCAACCACCACCTCTATCTGATTCCAAAACATCATTATTTCTAAAGAAAATCTCCTACCCACTAATCAGTTACTCTAATCACCTTCATCCCTCATGCTTGGCAACTACCAATCTGCTTTCTGTCTCCCTGAATTTGCTTATTCTGGACATCGTATAGAAACGGAATCAAACAGTATATGTTTTTGGTATCCGTCTGCTTTTACTTAATGTGTTTTCCAGGTTCACTTACGTTGCAGCCTGTATCACCCCTTCACTTCTTTTTATAAATGAGTACTATTCCACAGTATGAATGGAGCACATTCTGTTTCTCCATTCATCCACTGATGGCCATGTAAGTTGACTTCGCCCTCACTGCTATGAATAACCTTGCTATGAACATTTGGGTACAAGCATTTGAGTATCTGTTTTCGGTTCTTTTGTGCAGATAGGTGTGAGGCTGCTGGGTCATATGCAGCTGTGTTCCCGTGACCCTTGTTTCCCTTATTAATGGCTCCAAAGAACAAGAATACTAACCTGATTACCGCCTCTAATTTGCACATTAAACTTTATCGTAGGTGTGTGAGCCTAGGAAAAATACAGACAGGGTTCAGCTCTATCCAAGAGCCCAAATCCACTGGGCTCTTGGAATATGTCTGCCATTGGATGAGGGGCGATGACTGTATGATGAATATGTAAATGAATGAACTAATGACTTCTTATCTCCTTTGGCCTTGAGCAGTGAGGGAATGACATAAGACACATGCTCCCAAGGTTTGCTCCTGTTACTGATTCTGTGGACTCTGTGTATTTAGGGCCTTCCTGCCTCCTATTTCCCCTACTTGGATGTACTTCCCCTAGGTACAGCTCATGTTAATTTTTTTTACACCTCCTACACAGGCTTTTCTGAACCATCCTATGAACTAGCAGCCCTTAGCCCTGTGAAGTGCTTGAGTCAGCTAATATTTGACACATCCAAAGGAATACAACAGCACCTACAGAGGTTACACAAGCCCAGTGGTAAAGTCAAGAGCTCAAACAAGGTCATTTCTGTAGGAGCCACCTCTGTAAGATCTGTCTGATCTCATTCTCTATCCCCTACCTCTTCTACTCACCTTGGTGTGACCACTAGCACAGGGACTCACCCTATGCTGGGTTTTATATGTGAGGTAGCATTTATCGTGATCCCACATACTGTATTTCTGTATTTCCTGTTCCTCTTTCCCCAAATCTCAGCTCTGCAAAGGCGAGGATGCTCTCTGGTTTGTTCATTGCTGTACGCAGAGCCCAGCGTATGGTTCATGATCTGGAGGAAGCACATGATGGGCTGGGTGCTCATCAGGAGGTGTAGCCATCATCTTTCAAGACCTTTTAACAGGCACAATGACCACAAAAGGGATGGAGTCCTTGGTTTTGAAGTTCAATCTCCCAGGGAACTGGAATGTAATACCACGTGAACTGAAAGACTAAACCTATCCTTGGTCCACAACTCCACACAGTGCCTCTTCCTTTTCTTAGCTGGACTCTTTTACAATCCTTCTTCCTCCCTCCCCATCCTCTTCTCCTATGTCTCCCACCCCAAGGTTCTTGGAGCCTGAATTTGTTCCCCCAAGATCAAAACCTGTCCAGAAGCAGACACCTCTCTTGATGGGTTTGAAGCGTTGCTCACATCCAGTGTTAATTAACCAGCCAAAGAAATGTTGTCTTAGCAGAAAACCTAAGGTGTTTTGAAAGATCTTCTTGACAATTCAGCTCCTAAGGGAAGCGCAGCTTGCCTTTGCGGTTTGCCTTCTTTAACTCTCCTTTGGATGACTTGGTAAGAACCTGCCCTTCCTGGGGACCGCCAGACAGGAGGCTTGGAACAATTGCTCCTTCTCTCTCCCTTGTGATTTTCTTCACATTTATGCTTCCCGGGTTACCCTCAGCAACACACTCCCCTCCCTACCAGCTCCAGGATGCCCTGGTCTGTTAAATCCAGTCACTCTAATCGATCAAGATCAAGCAGGTATTTCTGGATTTGGCAGTCAGATCCCAGGAGCATAAAGCATTATGTTGTTTCTCTTCCTGTAGTGTTTATCCCAGGTACCACCGCCACACTGGAGAAAACCGACACTTCCTTCTCATTTAAAACCTTTAAAGTCCCATTTCTCCTCAAAGGCTGCACTTTGCCCAGGCTGTCTTGTGCTAAAGAGGAAAGCTTGGGGGCAGAGTATGCTTTGTATATCTTGCTCTACTTACTGGTTGTGTAAAGTGTGGCAGATTGTCTGAACTTGCGCCTTTAATTTCCTTCTGGACATGGGGGACAGCCATGTACACACACACACACACACACACACACACGGAAATGTCCATGACAACAAAATCTTTCCTTGAAACCCGACTCCTGCTATAAAACACATATATTTACTTTAAGTAAATACATACGCAGAAGCACAGATGATTGGGGAAAATGCTATTGTCAGAATTAACGGGTAAAACCGCTACGTGGAACTGTGTGTTACAATTTGCATTTGCTCTTTCTCAATTTCCTCATCAGTAAAATGGCCATAATAACATCGCCTTTATAACTAGTCGGGCATTTGATTTAGTTTGTACACAGAGAGTTCTTTAAGGAATATCTTGCTCAGAAGCCCTAACTATTATGATTTTCTGGAATAGCTTCCCATACAATGGAACTAATCATTAGAAGCTTATGCAAAAGGCTAGCGGTAGAAGGAGTACTATATGTTTGTCTTTACTTTTATTTTTTATTAGTATGCATTGAGGTACACAATGATGAGATTGATTGTGAGGAGCTGGTACGTGTACAGAATACGCCTCAATTCTTTCCACATCCCCTTCCTCTCCGCTCCCCGTCCTCCATTTCTTGATCCTCTTTTCATTTGCAAAATCTCTGTCTCCTTGTTTCCTGTCATCTATGTTTCATTTTGCTCTTCTACTTGTACTTTGCATTTCTCATGTAAGAAAAACAATGTGATATTTAAGCTAGTGGGCCTGATTTATTTCACTTAACCTTATGGGTTCAGGGTACGTGCATTTTCCCATTGAAAACCCAAGTACATGCTTCTTTATGGCAGAGCAGAGAAGGTGTGATAGAAATGTGAGTTACTATCATGGACTGTTGTTATGCACTTTTGGGGCTGGGTTTAAAAAAAGGGTACCAGGGTTGTCCTGAAAGGTAGATACAAAATGTTTAAATGTGCTAAGACAAAGTAGTAGAAGCTCTTAGGGGAGGCAAGAGGAGAAAGACTCTCCAAGCCAATAGGCAGAGAGCACTTTGGTATCGTGACCAATGAGGCAGAATTAGACACCGAAGCAAAGATGAAGAAAAACATCCTGGCCTTGCAGAAGATAAATGCTATAAGTAATTAAAGAAAAATGGAGCTGATAGGAACATTTTGCCTTTTAGCTCATCACAGGCAAGTGGCTGCTTTTCATTGGTCAATATTTACCTCCTGAATTGAGCAACGGGAGTCAATACTTACTTCCTATTGTTAGCACATCTATTTTCTGTACACTACACGTAAGCGGCCTACATGCACGGGCACAGATACATTAATAGCTATATCAATAGAAAAGTCAACAATAATCATTTATTTTTAATGGTCATCACCACTGAAACACCAAACAGTGCAATACGCCCAAGACGAAGAGGAACACTTAGCATGATAGATGTCTGTGGATAATTGATTTAGGTTAACAACTTCCTTTCCTAATGGTGCTAATTGCGTTAATCAACAGACTGATTTCATCAGAGGCTTTCAAGGGCCCATCCTGGAGGCTGCCAGCTCTTTCTCTGGTTGATGAGTTAGTTCCCCAGGTGAAAACACCCAGGCTCACTGTATCGCTATCAGTGGAACTGTGTTAGGGAAGGCTGGCAGTCCAACCAGTTAACCCATGAGCAATCTACACCTTTGTTAGGATTCGGGGGCTGGGTTAATTGAGTGCACCAGTGCAGACATCTAGCTGGCAGTAGAGTTGATGGAGTTGTTTGGGGTTCCCCAGAATTCTTTCCCTGGTAATGCAGTTCTGTGGGTTTCTCTACAGGCACTTAATTCCCCCTCTGTTGTTGCAGTGGGCAAGTGTTCTGTGCCAAGGCATTAGACAATTCTGTTGAGAATTGAAATCGTGAGCAGAAAGACCCAAGAAAAGAAGGGAGAACTATGCTTAGAACACACTGATTTCAGCTGGGACATCCGGACAAATCTTTCAGCTTAGTAGAGCTGCCCTCACTCAGGCCCCCAGGAAATTCCTCGTTTTTGAACATATTCCCTTTGAACTCTGAGTTCTTCCGTATCTGTGAGTCTGCTTCTGTTACTCACTGTCAGAGCCCCCACTGGCTTAGTTGTGCAAATGACATTGTCATCCACGCCAGCTCCAGCAGTTTGAGACTGGCTTGTGGAGTGCTGTGCTCAGAAGGATGCAGAGGTTTCCTCTCAGTTACAGCACTCGGTTATAACTGCATAGATAAGTATGCCCTTGCGGTGGGGTGGAGGTAGGAGAGTACCAATGCTTCACCTATGCCAGGGTCCCAGAGAGCCCAGAGTGCAGTGGGTGAGGGAGAAGTCTCTGGATCCAGAAGGCCTGAGTTTGCAACTTCTTTCTCCCACTTTTGCTATTCGATCTTACACAAATCACTGAACAATCTGGGCCTGTTTCCCCAGCCACACAGTCCCCCTTGTAGGCTTTCTATGGCAACGTAAGTAATAACAGCAAGGAAAGGACTTAAGATTATATTTGGAGCCAGGTGTGGTGGTGGCACACCTGTAATCTCAGAACTCTGGGAGGCTGAGGCAGGAGGATGGCAGGTTGGAGCCCTGACGTGGCAACTTAGCAAAATCCTTTCTCAAAAATTTTAAAAAAGGACTAAGGATATAGCTCAGTGCAAAGGTGCTGGGTTCAATCCCCAGTACCCCCCAAACAAGCAAAACAAAACAAAAGTCATACTTGGTACATAGTAATGGCTAAATGGCATGCTCTGTAGCTACTGGTGTTGTGTCACTATTTTACTTGAGGCACAGATGCTATAAACTGGGGCAGTGAATAAATAAATACTTGAATAAATAGAAGAATGGGTCAGTTGCAGTTTTGAGGAAAAGCAGTTGCAGTATATTTGGCAGATTCAAATCGATGACTATTGCCATCATTTCCTGGGTTCTCACGACTCACCTTTCTGCCAGGCTACTGAGTGAAATTTGGGCCCCACTTGTGTTTCTTAAGTTTGCCGTTGGAGGCAAAACTACCCGATCAAAGGCTCCCCCTCTCTCCCTCTTGCCACCACCCCCCTCTCTATTTAAGCTGTTTCAGTTTAACTTCTGCTAATCTCTCTTTCTTTGGGTCATCTTGAAAATATTTATTTCTAGCTGTTTCTTTTTGCTGGTTATAGTTGTTGCTGTTTAACTCACTTTAGTCCTCTTTCTAAGAAAAAATTCCAGTAAACTATTTTTTATTAGCACATGTTTGTGGTACACGGTGTGTACACACCTTGTGGGGAGTTGGCACACGTACACAATTCACCTGGATTCTTTTTTCACCCTCTTTCCCTCTCCCCTCTCCTCCTCCCTCCATCTCTTGATTCCTTTCCCATTTGAGAAAGAGCTGTCTCCCTACTTCCTATTGTCTGTCTATTATTTTGCTTTTTATTTATAATTTGGGTTTCTCATATAAGAGAAACCGGGTGATACGTAAGGTTATGTGGGTCTGATTTATTTCATTTAAACTTATGTCCTCAAGGTACATGTGTTCTCCTATAAATAGCTCAAGTTTCTTCACAGCAGAGTAGTACTCCATCACATGTAAATCAACCAACCCTTGGGAAGTTTAACTTTCCTAATTCTAAATAGGAAGGATATTTATCAAATTTTAATCTTGATTGAGGAAACTGTATACATAGGTGTAGTTTCTCCCCCCCCTCTCTCTTTCTCTCTCAGCCCCCCTCTTTTCATTTTTTTACTCCAATAGCTAATGTTTATTCCTCTGTTATTTTCAACCAGCCACAGTGTTGAAAACTTTACATATATTTTCTTAAGGGTAAATCCCCAATCCTAAGAAAGCACAGCTTTTTGCCCCATTTCATATGCAGACATACCTCGATACTCTACTGCTTAGAAACTCATTGAATTTGGTACTCAGATTTTGGTGCCAATATTCTGTCCAAGTCCTTATTTGTTTGGTGCTAGATCCACCTCCTGAAACCAATTAACAAAATGTACTGAGGTTCTGCTCTATAAGGAAACTGAGGCACAGAGCTGTGCGGCAACTGCATGACAACTACTGGACAGAGATGTAGTACATTTGGACCCAGCTGCCTGGCTTCTGGGTCTCATGATGTCCCGTTGCCCCCAGGAGCACCACATTTTCAAAATGTAGTAACATGGAAAAGCAGAAAGAAACAAACGGGAGCCATTTGTAATCCCACCAGTTTGTGGGTAAGCGGAAGATTCCTTTCCTGGCCTTTGGGACTAATAATAGCCATTGCCGGTATTTGTTAAGTTTCTGGTTGGCTCCAGAGCTGACCGCATGTCATGCCTCTGAGGTGGCTGCTGTTTTTGTCCCCATTTTACCAACACAAGAGGCAGAAGAGAGCAGAACAGCAGTCACCACAGGCTGGACTTGGAAGGACGACAGGTTAAGGGGTACAAGGACTCAGCTAGATAAGAAGAGCCAGTTGTGATACTACTTAAAAGAGTGATTATATTCAGCAGTTTTGTGTAGTATACTACACACTAGCTGGAGGAGAGGAGTTTGAACACTCATCACCAAGAGATGATGCATGTTTGAGACACTGTGTAGCCTAAATATCCCGAGTCACTCAGTGCACAGTGTGTATGTGTACCAAACCATCGCACTCTTTGTTGGAAAGATGTACCATTACCACGTGTCAATGCAAAAATAAAACACAGTTTGTATAGCAAAGGAAATGAAAGAGCGAAGAGACAGCCTACAGAATGGGAAAACATTTTTTTTCCAGCTACTCCACTGACAGAGGACTAATACCTAGCATGCACAAAGAACCCAAAACATTAGATCCCCCAAAATAAAAATGGGCATTTGAAATGAATAAGCATTTCTCAAAAGAAGAAGTACAAATGACCAATAGTTACTCGAAGAAAAAGTGGTCAGCATCTTTGACCATGCAAATCAAAATAACACTGAGTGTCTGTCTTACTCCGGGAAGAATGACTGTCATCAGGCACTTGAAAAACAACCAACAGGGCTGGAGCTATAGCTCAGTGGCACAGTGCCTGCCTGGTGAGTGCAAGATCATGAGTTCAATTCCAGATACCAAAAAAGAAAACAAAAACAAGCAAACAAACAAACAAATGTTGGTGAGATTGTGGGGAAAAAGCAACTTCCTAGATTTTTGGGGGGGAGTGTAAACTAGTAGAACCACTACAGAAATCAAATGCAGAAATTCCTCGGAAAACTAAAATTAGAAATTGTATTCAACCCAGCTATTCCCCTTCTAAGTTTCCTCCCAAAAGAGTTCAAGACATCATATTACAGTGATCACGCTATGTTCATAGCAGTGCAACTCAGAATAGATAAACTATGACAGCAGCCTAGAGGCCCATCAACAAATAAATGAGTAAGAAAATGTGGTATTTATACACAGTGGAGTACTACTAAGCCATAAGGAAGTCTAATTTGGGGTTCTTTGTGTGAAAATAGGTGTACCTTGAGTCCATAATACTAAGTAAAATAAATCAGACATGGAAGATTAAATATCACATGGTTTCTTTTGTATGTGAAACCCCAAGTAGGAAAAATTTAAAGAGCAAAAGAAAAGGTTAGTGATAGAAAGGAGGGAGATAGACTTTGTGGAGACGGGAACAGGATGTGGGGTTGGGAGGGAGGTAGGACAGAGGCAAAGGGAAATAACAGTAAAAATTTGTCCATAAATTAAACTCGTTTTCAATCAACACACCCCAAAACACATTTTTTGAAAAAGAGAGAGAGACAGTCACTTTGAGGCTTTTGGGGACATCTCAACCTCAGACAAGATTTTAGATGGAAGTGCTTACTGGGGGGCTGTGATCCTGGAGCACGGGGTGGACTCTGGGGGGGACTGATGGGAAGTGGCCAGCCCAGGGTGTGCTGCTGAGCAGGTCCCCCCTGGACAGTCCCTCCTGGGGACGCAGAGAGCAGGCTGGCACCTGTCCATCAGCAGTGGATGGGAGCATGAATTTATGCCACTGCCTTCATCTTTGGGTGCAGACAGACAAGATCTCAGCCTGAGGAGCCTGTGCGCCTAGAGGCAGGGCTCCGTGTCTCACTGCCATCCTGGAAATGGCAAAGACCTTGGAGAGATGGGGGCAGCAATAATGGCATCTGCCACACTCCTTACTCTATAGCTATTCCCTGCAGCCACCCTAAAAGTAATCCTTGAGAAAAGTCATGGGTTACCTATTCCCTAATTTGTTTTGCAGCGCTGGGGATTGAACCCAGGGCCTCGGGCACGGTAGGTAAGTGCTGGCCCCCTGCATTGCATCCTAACCATTCTTCACCTTTTACCCTGCGCAGATCAAATCTCCAACCCCCATCTGCCTCCGCAGTCCATGAAGGCTCAGCTTCCTGGAAACGCCACAAGAGAAAACTGCATGACCAGGTTTTGTTACCAATTTGGGGGGACTTGTCTGACACACTGGCTCCTACTGACTTCTGCTTCAGCAACGACTTCGACTTAGTTTCCTCACTTCTATCGAAGCCTAGTGCATTACTAGTAGGAAAGAATATTGATTTTTAAAAACGAGCCTGTTACAGAACCTATTTAGCAGCTATTGAACTTCCCATGTTTAAATATTTACTCTGCATCGTTCCAACCTGTTGGTCCTCCGTTGCCACTGACGTTGGATGGATTGGCCTCCCTCTGGGACTCCCAACGCTGCAGCTTTTCTGCGTAGAAAACTTCCAACATGACAGCATTCAACAGCACCCTCAGGGAACTGGTGCTTGGAGAAGCTGACTTCTATGCGTAGTTGCGATTTCATGTGAAATCTGGGTGCCTGGCACACCCCAAGTCTTGTGTGGCTAGTTTTCACATCCAAGTTAATCGCTTGATGGATAGATTCATTTATTCTGTACCTACTACACTGCAGGCGCATCGTAGTAAGCAGGGCCAGCCTAAGAAAGGCAACCGCATATTTCTTTGGTATGTTGCATGATGTGTCATTTTAAATATCGCTCCTTACACAAGTTTAAAGGTGCAAAACTGAGCCTCTGAAAATGTTGGGGGTTATAGACTCCTACAAGAATCGGGTAGAAGGCAATGAACTTCCCCATGTGAAACCATCACTATGTCTTCAGGTGCCCTTGGTCCTCCACCAGCCCAGGACTGCGGGACTGCAGGAGTCAGGACAAGAACGTGGCAAAGCTATGCCTCAAAGCTCTGTCTCTTTGTTTACCAAGCCCCTAAAAAACGATCCCTTTTTCCCCATTTGCTTTCTAAAAAAGTGAACAGTGCAAAGGCTACGGGTGCACTGAAAACTCCAGATACTTAAGACATTTCAATTCTAAGTGTCGGGGCCTAGCATGGCTTTGCTATTCGCTTGTAGCAAAATTTCCATGGACAGTGAAAATTTTCCTCTTCATTTTTTAAGCCCATAGTCTTGCTTCACACTCCTAGGACACACAGATTCAAGCCCACTCTCATGATTTACGAGCACCTCTTTATTAGATAAGACATGATACCTATCTGCAGTCAAAGCTTACTCAGAGTTATTAATTCCCACAATCCTTGCCAAACTTGCTTGATTGCTTTACATGGAACTACCCTATTTAAAAAGGGTTTTGACATCTGATGTTATGTTTTTAATTGCAAAATTTGAAAATGCTCCATGTCAATCTCTTTCTGATGTTGCATATAGGATATTTAAATTGTAGAACACATTAAATTATACACCCATAATATTGTATCACATGTATGTGTATATAATAGCTTTTATGTATTACTCACTTATTGTGAATTCCTGGCTTGTATAAATCCTCTTGAAGCTCCCAGAAGCCTTATGAGGCAGATAATGTTATGAGTTCTATTTTTTCAGAAGAAGAAAGAAAGGTTCAGAGAGAGTGTTGATCTGCTCAAAGAAACTGAACAAGTCAGTGCCAAAGCTGAGATTTGATTTAAAGATCTCTGGCACCAAATCTCATCTGTTAACTGATGTACTATGACCACTACCCAGAGGTAGCTTTTTTAACATTTTATCATTTTTTCTTATTATTGACTTGCAAAAATTAGTTTAAATTATAAAATTTTATTTTGTATCCTTCCTATTGCATAGCATTAGAAACATGTTTTCTGCGTGCCAATAAAAACCCTTTAAATATCTTTAATCATTACTTAGTAGCTATTCAATCACTCCATTAATGGCCCTGTAGAATTTTTCAAATATCTTATATATACCAAGCATGAACATATATGTTGAGTGATTTTGAAAATCAGCCTGTGTTTTTGAATTCTATGTGTTTTGTTTTCTTTTTGTCTTTGACCTTAATTAGGTTAATGTTTTTTCAAATTTTCTTCAGTATTTGACATTGAACCCAGGGGCCTAGCTACATCTCTAGGTTATTAAAAAAATTCTTTTTGAGATTGGGCCTTGCTAAGTTGTCCAGTCTGGGCTCAGACTTGCAGTCTTCTTGCTTCAGCCTCCCACAAAAGAATTTAACCTTATTTTGAAGTAAAACAATTTTCTCAAAGCCGGACCCTTATATACTTGACTTCTCTTTTTTTCTTCCTTGCTTACGTGGGTTTTTATTTCATAGCATGCAGCAACTCAATATTTTTAAAACATTTCACATGTGGACTCCCTCATACCATCCACAGGTGTGGAAACATGATGACCAGATGGATAATCCTCCAAAGTGCAAAGTCCTAACATATTTAATAATTGGCCATGGAATGCATTCCATGAATCAGAATAGCAATTTGGTTGTATAAATTGGACTCAATCAAAATAAAAAATTTTTGTATTCTCCAACTATTTGCTGACCCCAGAAGGGCAAAAAATTGAACAAATATTTCCTGTGTAGCCAAAATAAGGCCATTTGGGGGTTTGTGGAAACCCTACCTGTGCTTCCCTCCCATCACGCAATTTGTCACAGTACATTATGGTTTCCTGGAGGCTTGTTTCTCTCCTAGCCCACCAGGCAGGTCAGGGAGCCAGGAATGTATGTCTGGTAGACTGCAGGGACACCCAGGCTTGCAGCCGAGTATCTGTCATGTGGACGGCATTGACACTGCATTAGAAAAAAGCAAAGTGAGGAAGCCAGACATAGACAATCTTATAAAATTGGAAAATGACCGTGTCCATTAGGAATCATTGCACATGAGAGGACTTTTGAATCTTTGAGCATCAGAAGGGAGAAAGTTTCCGAACCTGAGACTTATGGAAAATGATGAATTGAGGTGACCCCTCCCCACCGGTGTCTAGCGATGACCTTTGGGGGTGTGGCCAAAGTGAGTTCACTCACACTATTAAACTGCACTGACTCTAGGTCCACGCTGAGGGTTTAGGGGGACTTTGATGTGACTTGGGGGAATCCAACTTATATCTCTTTGGCTCTAGAAGGAGCCGTCACCGGCAATACAGAGCGGGTGGGACAAGCCCTCTCTGGAGCACGTGCAGCTTGTCATGAATTCACTGAGTGTCCCAGACCTCCAGGGTGACCCAGTTCAAACCTTTCACCAACTAGAAGGAGACACTCTTACTGCTTAGATAGCATCACTCAACTCTGGCTGCTCCAGCCATGGATCGTGACCTCTCTTGCCCCTCGACTGGCCCCTTATCTTCAGTTCTCCTTGCAGACTATGGAGGACAGCACTTCAGTTATGGTGCTGTGAAATGCTCTGGTCTTCGTGGCGGGTTTTAGGAGTTAACACTCACTCACTTTGGCCTCCCTTACCTTTGGTCTGGTGGCTGTGTTTACAATGCACCTTAGAACTTGAGGGAGAGGGCTAGGCGAGGAAGAAGGCAATTCAAAGCTCCAAGGTGCCTGCTGGCCTGGCTGGAGCAGGTAAGACTTGCCCGGGTGTGGGCAGGGAGCCCGTCCCCCAGAGCCTATCTCTAGGGAGATAAATTCACAGTTAGTAAAGATAAAGGCTGCAGAGAAATGCCACAAGCTAAGCCTGCATTGCCAGCCCAGCCCAGGTATCAAAGACAACTGTGACTAATGTCACAGTGGAAAATACCTGGGGTCACAGAAGGTTTTGTGCTGGTGAGGAAGAGCTGTCTAAGGGGGAAAAAAAAGCTCTGAATCTTGACTCTGTCACTTATCAGCAGGGGATCTTGGACAAGTGTCTTTAGCTCCTTCAGCCTCGACCTGCTGAGCCTTATACTTCCTTTTCTTCTGTCTTAAGCCTCCAGAAGGATGGGCAACAATGGAGAAAAAAAGAGCTGATGATGCAGGCCTGTGATCCCTGCACTCTGGAAGGCTGAGGCAGTAGGATCCCAAGTTGTGTCCAGCCTAGGTAAAAGAAAATGGGCTGGGGATGGAGCTCAGTGCAAAGGCCTTGGGTTCAGTTCCTATGAGGGTTCTTGGGTCATGCTGTCTGAGCAATGCTGACCTGGAGCTGCAGCCCTCACCCCATTTCTTGCTGCTGCTTGCCTGACCAAAGATGCTGACTTGTAGGCACTTCCTATTGTGAATTCGGGTAAGGTTAGAATCAGTTCCTGACCTACCTCAGCTTCTCTTAAGGAAGCGCTGTGCAATGCAATCAAAAGAGGTGTCATGATTATAAGATAACCATGGCTCTTTTTCAAAAATTACATAAAGGAGCAGTTGGTCTTGCAGAAATTCTTCCAGTGGCTTCCCATTCACTTACACTAAACCCCCACTCCTTCCAGTGGCTCGTTAAACCTTATGTGATCTGTCCCTAATTCCTCCTTTGATTTTCCCTACCAATCTCTCCGGGCCCTCATTGCCAGCCACGTGGGCTGCCTTGCTGTTGCTTGGATGTGAATTATCAGGTTCTTTCTTGGAGTTGTCCATGGGATCTCCCTTGAGCACCAAAGGCTCTTGTTGGTTCAACCATGGCCTTCCCAGAAGCCCTTCACTGACCTGCTCTTCCTCGTCTTCGTAGATCTCCTCATTGTCTGCAGTAATGAGTGCAGATCAGTTGTTCAGCTGTTCACCCTGTGCCTCTCTGTGACTGTCACCTTCATGAGAGCAGCCATTTGATGTGGCTTAGTCACAGTTGCATCCCTAGGATGAGGAAAAAATCAGGCATGCGGGAGACAGGCAATGAGATTTTTTGAATGAATGAATGATTGAATGAATGAATACATGCAGGCTGTTTTTGTAAGTTTTAACTAAATGCTTTCCAAACATTAATAATTGAACATTTATTAGAAGTAAATTATGTAGGACACCCTACAACTGACCACATAGCTTCTTGGCAGAGTATGCATAGTGGCACCTTTCCTCGGAGGGTGAACACTGGAGAAAGGCTTGCCTTACCTGCCATATTGATTTCTGATTGCTATTGTAGTGAGTTGCCTTAGAGACAGTTGCTGGAATCTATGCAAACTTACTCTCTTATAGTTCTAGACTCAGAAGTTCTAAAATCAAGGTATTGACAGATCTACATTCTTCCTGGTCAGTCCAGGTAAGGGTGCATTTCTTTGCCTTTTTTCATCTGCTAAAGGCCACTCCCCTCCCTTGACTCATGGCCTTTTTCCATTCTTCAAAACCAAGTATTGCATTACTCTAACCTCTGCTCATCTTCACAGCTCCGTCTTTGACGGGTCCTCCCACCTTCCTCTGGTAAAAACCCTTGTAATGACACTGGGCCACCCAAACAATCCACCATCACATCTTCACTTCCAGATCTTTCACATGATTTTATCTACAAAGTTCCTTTCAATCCAAGGTTCTTGGGAATCCAGGGTTTGGGAAGTGGTCATCTTTGGGGAAGCCATTATTCTCCTTATTATACTGCCTTTACTGCCATCTGCTCCTAATCTGAGGTATTGTTTTTGTAATGGAGTCTACTCTCTAGATCATGAGTGCTTACTCATCTCTGGGCCTTTTCTGTGCCATAACTCTTGGGTCTCCTCCGTTTGATTTTCCCCAAAGTGATTCCCCCCTCCTATGCCATCCTTCTTGATACTGTGGCATCTCAGGAAGTTTAAGCTAGAAAACTACTCATTTCTATTATCAATTTTTTTCTTAAGACAGGGATACCCAAACTTTAGGCTGTTAGTACTAATCACTGTTCACTTTGAATATCAACACCTTGACACCAGTAGTCTTCATGCCATGGGAGGCACCGTATTTATTTTATTTGTTTTATTCATTTGCATTACTTTTGTACCAACCACGGAGACATTGGAACCAGACCAGGGTCCTGGAATGTCCAAGAATAAACACGAGATCTCTTCATTACATCTGTTACATGAAGAAATTGCTTCTTTCATCCCTTGTTCGCAAAGCAGATCCCAGGAGGGAAACAGGAAGTAGCATAAGAAAATAAACCAAGCTCAGCGCCTCCTAATGCTAAGAAGTGACAAATTGGCTAATGAGAAATACGTCTTGGTGAGTACCATTTTCTCCACAGTCCAAGGAGGGTAAAGAATACCTCTGACTGGATTCAGCAAAGAGCCTAGGACTAAGTCCCAGCACGGAGGCCTTGCTCTCAAAGCCGCGCCATCCTGAAATTCCAGAATTTTCTTTGCCTGGGCACGGTGCTCTCAATTGGAGTTTTCTGAAAGGCCAGGTGGGATCAGTGGAGAAGAGGTTCTTTCTTATCACCCTCAGGTCATCTCTCCTCACCTCTCTTCATACTTTTCAGGATTATCTGGCTTCTGAGGACTGTGTTAAAGAGGGTGTGGCGCCTGTCACCAGCCTCCTTCTCCTGCTGATGGTGTTATCACCCTCTGATTAGTATTAATAATTGATTTATATGGCACCTTTTACAAGCCTGCAAGTGCTCTGTACAATTGGCCCTATGTGGACACACGCATCACTTCACCCTCACATGATAAGCCGCCACCTCACAGTGGGGAGACGGCAGTGGCGCCAGTCACCTTGGTGGCGCCAACAGTGTGACAAGGAGACAGTTTGATGCAGGAAGTAGGGCAGTGCGTTATCTCCCCCGGCTGGGGTGCGGGCGTGGGTGGAGACCTCCTGGGCCTGTTATTAATAAGTCAAAGGGTTGCACCTCTGAAAGGCACAGCTTGGGAAGTGGGTTTTGCCTGTGGCATGTGTTGGTTTCCCATCACAGAGACAAGAAAAAACCAAACAACAACAACAAAAAAACACAAGGTACCCTATGGATAAAAGAACGTCAGTGACAGAGATGGGTTGAAGTCACACGTCTAGTTAGGTGAGCAGGGCACAGGGGGCTGTGTGCCCTGTTTCCCCTGCCCAGGTAAGGTAGAGGTGGAAAAGCAAGAATCAGGCCATTGGCTGCCATATTTCATTTTATTAGACTTGGAATACATCATATATGGGCAGAAAGAGAAAAAAATAAGTCAGGAGAGAGAGAGAGAGAGAGAGAGAGAGAGAGAGAGAGAGAGAAGAGGGGAGGAAGGAGAGAAATCAGAAGAGGAAAGGAAAGGAAGAAAGGAGCTCTCCACCTCTCTTTAAACGTTGGGCATTGAGTCCAGGGCCTTTGCACAGGATAGACAAACACTCTACCACAGAGCTATATCCCTAGCCCCAGCCATATGTTATATTTTGAGGAATTCTAAGTCAGTGTTTGGTGAGATTTATCTATTGGTTTAGAGAGATTTGTCTGTTGTCTCTTTAATTACTGCACTTATATTTTTAGAAAGTCATCATTATGTAGTTAAGAACATGATTTTTGGATTAAGTCCATTTTTTTTGGGTGGTATTGAATGGGATCATTTATGTAGAACACATTGTGCACTTTACTAGCCGTGTGATCATGGGATGTTACCTCATTTGTAGATTTCCTCATTTGTAAGAAAAGTACTACTCCACAACAGTGAAGCACAGGCCCTGGAACATGGCATGTGCTCTATAAAGATAAGCTATTTATGATTTTATCATCATGACAGTCACCAGCATCCCCATCATCTTTATTAAACTGCAATTATCTCCTAGGAGAAATTAAATCTATCATCTCAAAAAATGAATCCCGTTGCCTAGAGAGGAGGGGTGAGGCACAGAGAGAGGGTTCTAGGGTTATTTAGAATCTGGTGTTCTGCTTCATGGGAGGCGATTTCAGAGATCCTAGGCTCACCCAGGAGTAAAGGCCAAGTTCAGCAGTGAGTCAGAAGACTTCGGTGGCTGAGTGGAAGAACTCAGAGCCGAAGAGAAATGTACCAGTTCCAAAGTAGCCAGGTAGTGGGGAAGAGAATGAGAGGGTGTGGAGCCAAGGACACTGACAGTAGCTTCCAGATTGGGGCTTTCCAACCTCATGCCACCAACGCTGTCCACCAGTTCATCTCTACCAACCAAGAACAGCATGACCAGTTAAGTGGGGCAACCTCAGCACACTCTCGCTCCTGGACACCCAAAATATTTATCCACATAGTGAAGCCCTGCAGTGAAGACACCCCTTGAATTTTGTTTAGCACAAGCCTATATAATTCTTGGATCCCTTCCTTCTATAATTTTTTTTTAATTTCAGAAAATAATATATACTTTCCCCAAACATACTTGGAAGAGACTGATATAGATCAAAAGAATTTAGGAGAATTGTCATTTCCAAAGTTGGGGGAAAAACGCATAGATTTTTTTAAAAATCTAGTCTTTGTGTTGTTAATGCATTCAATCTGAACATCTTTTATTTTTTAACCTGTAATAGACTCACTACAGCTTCTAAATTGTTGCTATTGATTTGGAAGTGTTGGTCTGAGATTTGGTAGCTGTTTTAAACAGCTTACTTAAAGGATGAGAAATGAGGCTTAGCCGTGCTCCCAATTTGGGATAATGTCAATACCATTGACGATAATATCAATACAGTCGTAATAATGACTGTTAGTGGATTCCCATTCATGAAATCTTGTATTTGCACCCATGTACCATCTCATGTAGTTCTCCAGATAAGAAACTGAGGCTCAGAAGGTGTTGGGAGTTTGCTCACTAGGAAGCAACAGAGCTAACATCTGAATGTAGAACTGACCACAGCTGACCCTCACCATAAAACCGTAGTTCTCATGTTGCCACCTCACACAGGCCTGCATATTCCTCTCCCTCCTCCATACCTTGGATCCTCTCAGAGTGACTCAATAGAGCTCCTACTGCCAGGAACCAGGGCTGCACTGTGTAATTGGAAGCTGAGGCTCAGAACTCTTAGATATCTTTCTAGTTCTGCTGCTTAGAAGGCTGATGAGTCACCGGAAAGTCCGTGCCAGGGTGGTAAAGGCACTGCCACGGGGGTGAATGCTAACAGGTTATGTTCCTAGGGCTCTGTCACATGGACCTTGTCCTCTGTGTGCTGGAGACAGCTCTGCATCATCCAGTGCTGGCTTCATTTTCTGAGGCCCCCACTTGTGTACACACAGGGAGACTTGTACACGATGTGCTGTGTTGTCCCATGAATGCCCATCAAAGGGACCAGCCACTGGGGTTTGTCCTGGGTCTATCCCAGTTTTGGCACTGAAAGTCTCTTACCCTGGAAAACCCTTCAGGCTCTGGCAACTTGGGACAGTTTGTCACCCTAATTAATGCCTTTGGCCCAGATAGAGATTTACAGGGAGGACTTGTCACAAGGCAAGAGGAAACTAAGCTTATGACCTTCAGAAATAACCAGTTTTTGCATCAGAAAAATGCAGTAGAAGGTAACAAGTTCTGTTTGACTACTGAATAAAACTCAGAGCCTTCACTGGAGAAAAATTTTTTAAAAACCTCAACAAAGTCTTCTTCATTAAATTCAGCACTTTGCTAATTCAATAAAAGTGCTTTTAAAATGATACTCTTCTGTTAGTCACTGAAATAATTGCAGTAATAATAGCTCTCCCTTGGGAGTATTTATGTGTGCCAAGCTCCTGGCCTAGCTCTTGACATACATTTGATTGAGTTTGTATAACAGTGTCATAAGGTAGGAGCTACTTTTATGTACAATTTGACAGATGAGGAAACTGAAGTTCAGTCAAGTTAGATCATTCAACTAGTTTATAGCTAGGAGCTACCTAATGAAAGTAGCGTGGTCTCAGATGACCGAAGAGCAGATCCCAGGCACCGCCAACTGAGCCATGCTCTCTTTGCTAACTTCCTTCAAACAGGAAATTTGAAAAAAACATCTTTGCCTCAGAATCCAGCTTTACAGGGAAGTTTCTCATTCATCAATGAATCCTCAAGGACTGACATGGAGTTGTAACTTTAGTAGGTGCTCAAGTAATACTTATAAAATATGCTTGAGATTTTAAAAATCAGTGTTTTCTTTGCACCTAGTAAAAAATATTTTGGAGAACGCCTGGTTGATTTCAACTAACTGGTTTCCTTATTTCTGCAACAAGATAAAAGCTATTTTAATATGTTCGTCTCTTTAGTGCATTAAAGGAGTATAAGTTCTAGGATTCCCGGTAGATGCTGGAAAGCTGTGGGTACTGCGGAACTGTTCAGATACTATGCTCACAAGAAAATTGATCTGGTTACTGAGATGGTTACTAACTCATGGGTGGGAATCATATATAGCATGAATCCTCCGTACTAAGGGACAGTCCACATCCAGGCAGGACTGGAAGCAGGTGGCCCAAAGTTTCACCATGTTACTCAGGATGCCATGGATGAATTGATATTTCTGGAATTTTTCATTTAGTATTTTTGGACCGTGGTTAATCATGGGTTATTGAAGCTATGGAAAGTGAAATAGGAGATACACAGTTAGCTATTCTGTATGTAAAGATTTATACATCTACATGTACACATATATAAAATGTGTGTCTCATATATACATATATACAGATATATTATATGCGCATAATTATAAGAAAATGTTTATATCTCCTTATTCTCTGTTGTATCCCAGATACTAGCACTATACCTGGCACATAGTAGGTGCTTAATAAATGCATGTTGATTGAACAAATGAATACCTATGGGATGCCCAATTAAAAAAAAAAAGAAAACATTGAGTTGAGAAAGCTGTGTTGCTCCTAAGCAAATTTCTCCACAACTTTAGGAACAATATACAGACCAGCAATTTCAGTAGAGGATTGAGTTTCATTGGCTACAAGGACATTGTCTTCATGAAGGCATCTGCTTCCTTCTCTCTAAACTGGAGCTACCAGCAACCTCTCCAGTCAGGCTCCTGGGGAGTGAGAACTCATGGGAGTTCATGTTTGGGTCACAAAGACAATCTGTAGATAATGAAACCCTTGAATAGTAACAGCAAACACGTACACAGCATATTAGAGCGTGATTCTCAGGTGGCTGAAATGTCACGTATAATTAAGACAATTATGCTTCACAACTCTCTGAGGTTGGTGCAATTTAATCCCTGATTTTCAGTTAAGAAAATGAAGGTACAAGAGGTTCTATACCTTGCCCTAGGTTGCGGATATTGTAAGCCAGAGTCTGGTTCAAGTTCACAGTCCTAACCTGTGCCAGGTGCTTGCTATCACCTGCCAGGAAGGAGGTAAAACGTTGCGTAGTTGGGATTTACCATGCAAGCTGCTGATATTCCCAGTGGGTAGGCACTCACTTCTGAAAAGACACAAAGATATTAATAATCGTCACTCCTAATGGTTACTACGATTGCACATTCACCAAATCTGAGACACTCTATGGACATTTATTTGTCAGTACAAGAAGGTAGGTGCTTTCTTTTTATAATCTCCATTATACAGATGAAGAAACTGAGGCTGATCTAGAAACAATAAGCCGGCAAACAGTAGAAAGAAGTAGATATGGGATTTAACCCCAAATTTCTCCAAATTTAGGGATAACCTCAAACAACACCATATACAGAAATAAGCAACTCAGTCAGTGAGAATTCCAGGAAATTACCATAAAAATTGAACTCGTTTTTTCAGATAGGATAGACTGGCAGCAAGAGAAGCATAGGTGTGGAGCATGGTGAAGTCTAGAACTTCACCGGATTCCTCACTATTTCTTGAGTGCACCCCAAGATTCATGGTGCTGAGTCTTGACTTGGGGTTTTTTCTCTCCCATATCCCACCACCACGTTTGACCAATTCTGCATCTTTAGGACAGTTCAGATGATCTACTGTCTTTATCAAATTTCTCCAAACCTCCTCAAACTCCATCTTTTGCTGCCATTAAGATCCTCTGTGTGCCTCAATTCTATCTTGTTCTAGACTCCTTTATCCTAAATCCCCCAGGCAGTGAGAAGGACCATTAATTCTCTCAGAACTTCCTTGGACAAAGGATGTTCTCAATGTCACACATAGTTGGGGAATTTCACTAACTCTTTCCAACAGAGGGAAATTTATAAAATGACAAGCACAGAGCAAAGCATGCCGGGAAGAGACCAGTATTTCCAATCTGACCATGGGGTGCGCCCCTTCTCGCTCAATCCCATGTTTTCTTTGGCAGCCATGTCCTGTTGCTAGAGAACTTTGCTGTCATGATCCCTCAGCAAAGGCCTCTTCTATCAGATAGTGCGTGTTCCGCAGCTGCTGTTCTAGTCTCAAGACCTTCAACATCCAGGTTAGTGACATGGCAGAGCTGAATGAAGAAAGTGTTCCCAGGCAAACCAAGGCAGCGCCAAAGCTCTAAGATCCCACATGCAGCTCCCTCATAGGTCGAAGGGCCCTTTATCCCTCGCTCCACCCCTCACCACCCCAGTGGGCATTTGGCACCATCCACACAATGAAATCATAAGCTCCCTTGCCATTAATCTCCACAGATGTGGGTGCCCCCAGGACGCGACAACTCATGAAAACCACCACGGAACCCATTTTTAACTTCACATTCTAAGTTCTCAGACTTTGCCTTTTTTGAGTCGTCTCCAGCGCCTTCCCGAGGGGAATTCTCCTTGATCTCATAAACTGGAGATTTATGTTCCTCATGTGGACTTTTCCCAGCTTCACTGAATTCTTAGCTGTGACTGTTTTCCTCCAGGTGAAAGCGTGTGAGACAGGGGATGTTGCAGGAACTGTTTTGTAATGAGATTCTCAGACTAGTTCCTACCTGTGAAGGGTAACTGGAGAGGAAATGGGGGTTCCCGAGATCAGAAGAACACAGAGCATTTGTCTACTGTACCTCTACGACTTTGGGTAACTTACCTGCCCTTTCCAAGCCTCCTCTGCATCCTCAGGGTAGGGTGGGGATGACGATATCGCCTTGGAGAGCAGCGAGGAGGCCACCATCATCATGATGCATGGCCATCTGT
>RJWM01015222.1:0-48352 GCA_004363535.1 Dasyprocta punctata
CTTGGGCTGTAGATGCCCTTCTGTTTTATCTTAGCATGACCTGAGAGTTGAGACATACAGGAACAGTATTCACTGGGCCATGCGGTGGTACCTTGGTTCATGAACTTGATTCTTTCCACGATTTTGGTTGCAAACCAAACTGTACAAGAACTGAAATCACATTCAGTGGTTAGGTTCAATGCTGACCTTATGGGGAAATTTGATTCGGTTCTGGTCCAATTCAGTTTGCAACCAGAATGGTGGAGAGAATTGAGTTTGTGAACTGAGGTACCACTGTAACACTAGAATATGCAAAGAGCTATGTGTTACAAATATGACCATAAATATAACCATAACTATAAGCTTCTATATAACCATTCAAAAGTGTCTTTTCTTCTTCAGGGCTAGGTTTTCTTAGCTAAATATGAAATTGGACTCAGTGATTCCTAGAGGCCTTACAGCTGTCTGCATTTATGGTTATACAACATATATTGTTTCCAGTCCTTTTCCGTAGCTCAGCTACTTCTGCTTGCTCAGATACATTTGTCACTAAATTTATCAGCGGTGTAAGTCTCTGCTCACGGACCCTCTCTTCCACATGTGGCGCTCACCACCTGGGGTTACTCAGAATCCCCACTGGGTGCTCATTAGACCCCGTGGCTGGCCCTCTATCCCGGTCTTCCGTTGTGATTCCTCCCACGGCTGTGTCCTCTCCAGACTTCCCTTTCCAAGTGGGAAGCTGCCATCCTGTTGGGAAATTTTCACACAGGGTGATCTTTTCTGCTTTCATTCTTCAAGGCTGCTCCACACTGAGAATACTCAAACAATCTTGCAGAAGTTCTGATGATCAAATTCAGTTTGCAACTCAGAGAACTTCTTTTATCCTGGAAATACAGATCATAGTTTGTTAAACTCCACAGGCTTAGTGGAGTATAAGTAATTATTACTCAGGACACACCTGCTTGTCTGTTCACCTGTCTCATCAGCTAGCTGTCTGTCCATCTGCTCAAAAATTCACCGTCAACCTACAGAATTTCTAATATTGTTGGCTTAGTGGTGCCAAATAGCTAGTGAAAGGAGTATTACATATTGATCTAGCCTGCAGCTTCTCTAGGTTACATTTATTTTTAAAATGTTTACTTTAAATAAAATCAATTTTAATTTTTTTCTTGCTCTTTTCAAATGTTTAAAGAAATATCGTTGGAATCTTAGCAAGCAGCTATGCTGTGTGTCCTGCCTGAAGTGTTTGGTGAATGCAGGTGGGAGGGGTGAAATAGCAGTGAGGCCCAGGCAGCAGGCCTGACTCCAGTGACCACGGGTTTAGTCTCACTCTGCCCAGCAAGCCCAGGACTCACCTGCGGCCTCAGCCGGCTGCCGTACAATGCCTGCCATTGATCACCAGGAAGAAGTGGGTGTTGGAACAGAGGGTACGGATGGATCACGTGTAGAAGAAGCGTGACTCCGAGTGTCAGCACCCTTCTCTTTGTGTAGCCAGGGGAACAGGAGGCTGTGTGAAGCTGAGAGCATGCTGGGAAGATGCAGCCTCCATTCTTGGGACTTTCTGAGCTCTGTCTGATACATTGGCCTGGATCAGCCGATTGAAAGGTGCTTCTGGGCGCGTGCTTTGGGGCTTGGTAATGTTGGCTCACTTGTGCAGACCAAAAAGCCTTCTCTGCCACCTCAAGAAATCAGTTTATTTCCACTTCAATGCTTGTACATAGGGGTGGGGGTGGTGCAAAGCCTAAGGAGAGGCTTCTGGTCCATAAATGAGCAAATCATAATTTTAAAAAGTTTTATTTTGGGTGAAACCACGTGCACCCATACAACCACCACAGCCATAAGCTCCTTCTAGGCGGCTTGCCGCAGTGCAACCGTGCAGGGGTGGTTTGTCCCGGGTGCGATTCCTGCTGGTTGGAGAGTCTGCTGCTGGGTGCTCCGCTCCACGCTGGGCGAGCTGCAGGCTCAGGCGAAGCTTACTGACTCATCACACAGCGTGTGGTAAACGTGTCACTGTGCGGTGCCTTAGAGAGAGGTCCTGTGGCACCGTGAGAAGCAGCGGCTGCCCTGACCGCATGGAGAGGTCGGGGTGGGTCCCCACGAGGAAGTACAGGTGAGCCGGGATAAACAGCGCCGCCTCTCGTGCGTGCCAGAGCCCCACCTCAGATCTTCCGTGTGTCTGTGGTTGCCAAAACTATCTGAGAATAATGGTGGAAACAAAACAAATCAAATCAGGATATGCCGGAACTCCTCGGCTTGAGCTGTGGAGTTCTAGGGTTTCTGCCTGCCTCATTTAATTACCACTCATTAGCCTCCTACTTAATTAGTTATTCTAGCAGCTCTGGCCCTGACTCATATTGTTAATTACAAGTGAATTTGATCACCTACCTCCTAAAAATAATCTATGGCAAAGGCTTATGTCCATGTGAATCCATAAAATTCATTTGACAGCTTATATTTGTGGAGGAGGAGATTATAAGGTTGGTTTTGCAGAGATTTCTGTAGCTTAAGGCCACATAGATGTGGGGCAGGGAGATTTGTATAATGTTAGTGTTGGAAAACGGGTAAATTCTTTCAAAATTACAATGAATGCATCTTTCATAATAAAACGTTCCAAGCTTAGAACACCGTATCCAGCTGCGCTCACCGCCAGCGCAGGGCGGTCGGCAGAGACCTCGCAGGCTCCTCCGCTGTCAGCAGCCCACTTCCTGGTGACCTGACTTCTTCCCTGGGTGGTGCGGCCCAGCTGGGCTGCCCAGGAGCCCGGTAGAGATGAAAGCAGCTTCTGGTGTGAGTATGGGCGCACACACCACTTTATCTCCAGGAGAATAAATTTCGAGCCTCTTGGAGGTGCACTTTTTTTTTTCAGATGAAAGCTGCATTTTATAATGATTCTGAATAATTCAGGAGTGTCAGGATCCTAATGAACAGAAGTTTCCTAGCCCCAGGACTTGGCTGTGCTTGTGAGGGTGTTGAAAGCCCCCCTTTCTTGCAGGATCTTTCTTTGCAGAAAATCTGTTCTTCACACACGGGCTTAGATTGGAGTTTAGCTAAGGCGAGCTGGGTGTCTCACCTCCGTTAATTATTTCCTACAGTAACTCAAGCAGAAAGAAAACACTGATAACAAAATGATTTCTAGTCTAGTTTTTTAGGACCCTTAGGTTGTTCAGATACAAGCTCCTCTCCATCTATGTAACTTCCTTGTTAATAATCAAATCTGAGCAATGTGAGCTCAGTTTGCTGGGTGCCTGTGTCTGTGATACACACACGTGCGCACAGACACAGTAGAATAAGACCAGGTCCAGACTGAGTAGAGACTTTCTTGGGAAGCAGTATTGCAAGAAGGGGAGGGATGGATGGTTGCAGCAGGGGCTCCTGAGGAGGAGGATCAGAGCTCGGAGCCCAGGCAGCCCGGGAGACACGGGCACGAGGAAGAGCTGCTGCACGCGGAGCCTGCTTCACCGTGAGCGCTCGGCCGGGGGAAGGGCTCTGCTGTGTCCAGGCTTTTCCTGGGAGAAGCTATGAAGAGGTGCATGCGGGGTGCCGGTGCTGCCCGGAGTGTTGGTCAGAGAACAAGGGCCTGGGAGGAGGAGGAGGAAGAGGCTGAAGTAAAGGCCGACCAAGGAAAGGCAGCAGGGGTTTTGTCTCTAGTGGGGATCACTTAGGAGACAAGAAGGGGGACTGGGGACCTGTCTACCTGCCTGGGAACCCAGCAGTAACCGAGGCTGCACCCCTGGGGGTGGATTTCCTCCCTGTTCCCGTTTCTGAGCATGCAGAGCCTGGTAGAGCCTCGTGTGAGCAGGTGTGGATGCACACGTATATGTGTGTGCACGCGCACCTGAGCCTCAGAAGGATAACTGAGTCTAAGGATGGTGAGATTAGATGTGGGTCTTTTAAATCCATAAAGATCACACTAGATGGCAGGCAGCTTTCCGGTTAGACTTTGCGTACTGCAGAAGCTTGGGGGAGATGCAGTGAACTGGGATACGCGTCGTACCCGAGAGTGGGTCTTCATAGCAACAGGCTGTGGATAAACCACTGCTCATCCTCATTGCTCACTTCTCATAAAACGGTTTTATCTTACTAGTTCTTCAGATATTGTTGACATTTCAAGCACTTGTGGCAAATGGAGATACCTATTTACCAAAGCAGAATAACTAGGAATTGAATTTTCCTTTTAAAAAAAAATCCGTAGCATTATACGATGATTGTAAGATTATTCTGAAACAGAAATCCTCTCAGAATTTAAAAAAATAAGTTTAGATTCTTAAAAAATGTTGCACATAACTGTCCAGAAGGGTATTTCAATAAGGTGAGAGGCATGTAATCTTAACAATCGTCATCTTAAAGTCTCGAAAGATGGTCCGTTCTGGAGTAAAAGGCTGCGATCTCTTATGGAACTGAGTTTCAGGTTGAGCCCCAGCCTCGGCGGCCTGCAGTGACTCCGGGGACAGGCGTCTGCGCCCAGGCCTGAGGAGACGGAGAGGGATTCCGGCCGCTGTCTTGCCGGGGAGGCTCCCGATCCATGGAGCTCATGCCTCCTGGCTGGGTCTGCACATGTGCAAGTCAGAGCTGCATGCCCAGAGAGTAGCTTAGCCCTGCACGTGCATGTTTACAAGACCCCGTTCTCGGGGGAGTTGAGTCAGTTCTCCTCGGGGACCACAGGTCCTCAGATGGCGTCACGCTGTGTTCCCGGAGGAGACGATTGCAGTCCGAGTCTCTGCAAGGTGTCCCTTCCTCAGCTGCATGCTGCAGCCGTGTGCTGCCCCTGGCCAGCCTTGGGATCCAGCCGGACTGGAAGTGCTGCGGGTCCTTTTGTTGGGTACGTAGCATCCGTCTCTGGGGTCCAGGAGAAGGTCCCGATCGATTACAAGTCGATCCGGTCTTGGGAAATTGTGCTGCTTCTCTGAAGCACGTGCAGGGGGACGCGTTTCTCACGTGCACCGAACCTGGGCCCCTGTAGTAGTTTGGACCTAAGACCACGTGCGCAGGTGCTCCGGGAAGATGTGGGGCCGGCTGTGCCGCTGCTGGGCGGTGGCAGGGCTCTGGGGGCTGTGCTCTGCACGGGGCGTGGAGACCCTGGGTGCTAGCAAGGGAGCAGCACCCCGCCCTCCTGCCACGGCGCCTGTGCTGTCTCAGACCCCAGAACAGTGGGGCTGAAGGACTGTGGGCTGGGACCATGACTAAATAACCCTGTCTCTTCTTTTGTATTACTGAGGACTGAGCCTGGGTCTCCACACGGGCTACACCCCCAGGCCCCTTTTTATGTTTCGAGACAGGAGCTCTCTAAGTTGCCCAGGCTGGGACTGACCTTGTGGTTCCCCTGCCTCAGCCTCTCCAGGTGCTGAGATTACAGCATGGGCCATCACACTTGGCACTGTGTCACACAGGCGGCGAGCTGACACCCCCAGCTACACACGCTAAGCAGGTGGCCTGGCTCAGCCAAGTGTCTTGTCGCCTTTGTTCAGAAACGTGGGTCTGTGCCATTGTGATTTTCTGTTTTCCTAGCTTTCACAGAGCTTCACCTTTTTTCTTAAAGCAAAAATCAAGAGAGGTGAGGTGAAATGTTCTAGAGTCACTCGTGGCCTCTGGCTGTGTGCTGTGGGATGGGGGTTTTCTTCTTCCGGATTGCTTCGCACGGCTGGGCATATGCCAGAGCCACCCGAGACACTCGGGTGCTGCTCACAGATTGTCTGTGGGGGGACGGGCTGGGCAAGAAGCCGAGAGCCGGGACTGCTGAGAAGGCAGCCAGCGTGGGAATTCGCATGTGTGCAGAAATGTCCCTCGTGGCTGTGTCCTGATGCCCAGCCCGAGAGACCCTTACCGGTGTGCACTGTGTGTCCTGAGGCGGCTCCCAGGGTCCTTCCCTGAAGTCCGGGGACACGAGGGGACAGCAGCCACTTCCTGCTGCCCTTCACCCCTGTCCTCTCAGCCTGGCGGAGGCCGGAGCCCTGGGAAGCGGCAGTCCTGTGTACATGTCGGTGGTGCCCCTGCACGTGTGACTGCGGAGGCCCCGTGTCTCATGTTGAACAGCCCATTTGCTAACCCTTCTCACGGTGGTCCGTGATAGTAGCATAGACCACAGCCCTCCGAGAGCGACGCTTTCTTCTGGGTCTGTGGTTACCTAACTCTGTCCTCTCAGTTGTTCGCTGAAGAACATAGCATGTGGGAGCAGTGTAATAATTACAGACAGCACCACGGTAGAAGTTCTAGTTCCAAATTGGGGGAAAAATGTTCTTTGCTGCTAAATCACAGCTCCATGAACTGCGCCAAGCCAAGTTCCCTGCGCCTCTGCTTAGGAATAATCGCCACCTTGAGCATCACCGGGTCCACAGCAGGAAGTGAGGTTTTCTAGAAGTTTTTTGTTGCTTTGTTCCCGTGTTTCTTTCTCTTACTAAACTCAGTTCCTTTGGGGGAGACCGAGCCCGAGCAGGGGCTGAACTCAAGGGGAGAAAGCCGAGGAGGGTCTGGAGCATGGCGCGGTGCAGAGGCCCACGTGGGCGCTGCAGGGCTGCTCCCGGCCGGGTCCCAGTGTCGCTGCCCCGTCAGCGCCCACGAGCCCCCGGGGAGGGAGGAGGCACTCCCGGGCCGTCCCTCCTCCTCTAGCGCCTGCTCTGAGGAGCTCCCTTTCCTAGTCTCATCTTCGTAGAAGGCAGCGGGCTCTGCAGGCGCCGGGATGGGATGAGGCTGTAGCTCCTTCTGTCTGCGGGCAGAGAAAGCCCACCTCCACTTGTTGCCTTCCTCCTAGCACCAGCGCTGGCGCCAGCTGTCTGTCGGGGCGACTCTTCTCAGGACCACGTCTAGGGCAGCCCAGGCGTCTGCATCTGAGTGCAGGCTCCCTCGGCCATTTCCTGGGGTTCATCTGTGAGCAGGAGTGTGCACGTGTCTGTGTGTGTGTGTGCACGTGCGTGTGCATGCCCCCCTGAGTGCACATCGGATGTGGCCCTTGGTGGCCCCACCCTACAGCTGAGGACCCTGGCACCCGCCTTTCATTTTTATCTCTACAGTGGTGCACGCAGCGCGTTCTCACGGGGTGCTAGGTGAATGCAAACCTGTAAAATAGCCAACGTGGCACCAGGGCGATCAGACTTGAGATGCCGTTGCCTTCAGTTGGTCCTGAGAGGACTGACATTTTTAATTCTCTTCACAGTTTTTGTCTGTTTCAGTATGGTTCGGGTATTAGTAATAATCCATGTGGCTGAATTTAAAGGTTTTTAAGAAACATCGTTTTTAAAAGCATCTGGGGAACCGGTCTTCGTGCTCTTCCCTCCCTCGGCGACGTCACCGTTGGCGCTGTCACGGTTTGGTCTCTGTCCAGGGACCATTGTCTGTCTCGTGCTCGGGAAACCGCTGCTTTTCCTGGGCTTCACTGAGGCCCACACTGGGAAACCTTCCCCTTTGGTCACAGTTGCAATTTTAGACTAATCCTTTCATCCTGAGGTCATCATCGTTGTTTTTGTCTAATAACTTAGAGAATTACTGAGAAACATTTTGAGCACACTGGAAAGAAATGGAACATTTTAGAAACTCTCAGAATATTCCCCGGAAAACTGGAGAGGAGCCATGACTGACGGCAATGATGAGTTTGATTCTCTTTTTGAAGGTATTTTATACATAATATACTTATTTTAACAGTAAGAAACATCAGTTATAAAATGTTCACTCCTTCTAGACAGTGTTCCAAGCTCAGTGTAGTTAATAAATCATTTGATCCTAATAGAGGCCGCGTGATGGTCAGGTCCCATTAATATTTATCTCCTGCACGAGGATGCCGAGGGACAGAAGGGTATCACCTTCACAAGGTCAGCTGGCCAAGCAGCACCGGGCCAGGCCTGCGGCTCCCGATGGGGCCAGCGCTGGTGGCCTTGTCCAGTGTGACAGGAGCTGTCCGCCTGCCCCGGCTCCATCGTGGACCACAGGGAAGGCACGCCGAGCACGGTAAGGCCATGAGGGGAAGCAGTGGGGCATCCGTGCGTTATCCTGATTGTTGGCTGGAAACTACGGTGTAGTTAGGGTGCGCTTTTATGTGAAATGGGGCGACTTTGGCCACGTGGCCCCTCCTGGTGTGCTCAGACAGGACCCTGGGGGGATGAGAGGAACTCTGCCCACCCACCTGGGTCACCCCTGCTCCCAGCGGACCCCCCTGCCCTGTGTCCCCATCCCCACTCCAGCTGACCTCATTGTTGCTGGCTAGCACGGTGGCCGGTCCCTCGATGACCCCCCCAGCAGGCCACGAGTAAGGGAGGGCGGCTGAGTTGGTACAAAAGGCGAGGTGTTGGGTGAATGGGGAAGCTGGGAAATGAGAATTTTCTGGGGCTGGGTGACAGTGTCCCGGGGAGACCTAGGCGTTCAGTGGCGCCTAATCTGTTCTTTGATCTGACGAGGACAGCCTTGCTCAGGGCTGGCTGTGAAGGGGACGGGTGGCACTGCCTGCGGGTGGGGTTAGCTGGGTGAGTGGGCACTGTGCCAGTGAGGAGGCGGGGGGACAGCAGAAGATGTTCATCAGTCACCAGGTTGCTGCCAAAGGCTGAGCTGCCTTCCGTGCTGTCCGGGGGAAAACACCCGCCAGTGTCTGTTCACGACAAATATGCAAGGAACAAAATAAAATGAGGCACCCGGCCCTTGGGCGGTATAGCCGCACGGGACTCCGGGAGGACGGAGTGTTTCCCTCATCACAGGGACTGTGGTCGCTCGAGGCCGCTAATTGGGCCTCAGCGTGAGGCCCGAATTGGGAAGGAAAAGGAGAGCATTCACTGGTCGTGACCATTGCCGGGCCGGCAGGGGTCGCCGGTCCGCCCAGGTGGCCCCCCGTGCCTTGCCCTGGGCCTCAGAGCCACCCCTGGGGTTGGTGCTAAAGTGGGGACAGGTTTCCTTTCTGTCTCGTATTCTGAGCACTGAGATCTTTATATTTTTGCTTTGATTGAAACAACTCGACCACATAAAATAAGTGTCACGTGGCACAGATATGAGGAGTCTTTGAAACCACAGAGCAGTGTGTGCGGGTTCCCACTGCTACGAGAGTGGGCCCGACTTCAGCACAGCCGATCTCCGGGTGCCGGCGCGTGCGGGAAGGGGGTCCGCGTGGAGGTGGTGGAGGAGGAAGGTGGCGGCTGTGATGGTTGAACACACACCCTTGCTGCCCGCGGTGGTGGAGGGCTGAGAGGTACAGGAAAGGATGGCTCGCGCCAGGGACTGGCTTCGCTGCCGCACCCATGGGTCCCCGTGCAGGGGGCTGAGAGCCACCAGGACCCACTGATTTCCCGCTGGGGCTGAGAGGTCCTTGGCAGGGGTCAGTCTGGCCTTGTGAATAAATAAACATGGGCAGCTCGGGGGTGTGCGGGAGTGGCCGTGGGTCTGCGGCCGACGGTGTGCGCCCACTACAGCAGGAAACAAGCCTGGCCCGATGAGTACACAGGCATTAATGAGCGGGCGTCCCCTCGGGGCACGGGTTTGAGGACACTCCCAGAGTGCGTGTCGTTCCCTTCACGTGTTTCTAGGGAGGCTTTCGGTCCCCTCCTCTGACCTCGCTGGCCCTCCCCGCATCCTGACCGGGCTCTGGACTGGGTGTCCATGCCTTCCCCACAGAGAAGACCCCGTCTCCTTCGAAGGTGATTGTGCTCAGTGGCTAACCTTTAGATTCTTATTTATTTTTTCAGAAAGTTGGGGGGAGATAGGAAGAGCTAAGGCCGCTGTTGGCTGGGGAACCAGCTGCACTTTCCCACCGATCAAACATTACCTCCAATCTCTCCCTTAGTGTGCGGGCAAAGGCACAGTGACAGCATCTTCCGTGAGGCCAGTCAGGTGGTCGAGAAGAGGGAAGAACTTTCCGTCCCGTGCGGCCCCTGACCCTGAGCGCCTCGAGTCACGGTAGATGAGGCTGTGGGTGTCAAATGCGCCACGCGCCGAGGGCACAGCGACTGCCTCACACACGCATACGCGGCACGCGTGTTTTAACTCACTTATTTTTATGAGGTAAAGCACATTTTATAGGACATATTTTTAGGTCCCCATTTTTCCCCCACTCCTCAGCTTGGGAAAGCAGGTAGTCTTGTGGAATGTGTTCTGCCTTTGGAGGATTTCGGATTTTGCTAAGAAAGGTATTTTCCGTCTGAAGCTGTGTGTGCAGTGTGCATTTCTAAATTGAAGGTTTATTTAAACCGGCTCATCCTACCCAGTATGTCTTCGATGACTCTGTAAGCTCTCAGAATTTGTTTGACGTCACCTTACATTTTTAGAACAATCGGGGTGCAAGCCCAGGACTAACAGGAGTGGTTTTAGGGGACTTTGCAGCCAGTGTCACCCTGGAAACCACTCCTGCCCTAAACCCGGGACTGCAGCGCCACCTGCTGGGAAACCTGAAAACTCCTCCTTTCCCAGCCAAGTGTGCAGATGGAGGAAATCCCGGCTTTTGTCCGTAAGTCCTGATAGATTCCCATGCACTTAAAGGTGGCCTGCTTTGTAGTTTCCTTTGGTGGCTGATTTTCCACTCCACCCAGCTGGCGGCTCTGAGGCGCGGGGAGAGGAGCCTCAGCTGCCTGGCTCGGCCGCCTGCTCCCAAGGCCCCGGGTCCTCCTGGCCACGAAGCACCCTCGCTCTGCCGTGCCCCTGTCCCCGGCTCCCCTGCGCCCCTGTCCCCGCGGCTAGCGCAGCCCCCGTCCCCTCCCTCCAGGGTCCTTCTCAGCCTGTCCCGTCTCTGGGCCCCTACCCGCCTCGCCCGGTGCCTGCTGTCCCCATCGGCTTCAGGTCCTCCCTTGGGCCGCGAGTCACTGAGGTCTCTCTCCAGGGGGCCCGCTTACCGACCTGCACACTCACCCGGCTGCCCCAGCACCTCCTCAGGAGTGCAGCTCTGCCCCTGCCCGATGCGGGGGACAGTCCAGAGTCACCGGGCGGCTCCCTGGGAGGGACCCTTCACCCCGCGCTGGCCTCTGCCTCTGCTCTGAGATGTCCCCTCCCTGCCGCCAGCCAGTGTGGCCTTGTCATCGGCTCGTGCGCCCTGCCCCCCTCATGGGACACAGCGGTGTCCTGGCAGAGCGCTGGGCCTGCCTCAGCCCACCAGGACCCCCGAGGCCTCCCACAAATAGCTCTGCGGCCCGCTGACCCCCTTCCTGTCTCGGCCCCCTTTCCCTCCATTCCCCCCTGCACCTAACCGCCACCTGCACCTTGGCGGGCGGCCCCAGGTGCTCCCCGTGGTCCCTCGGGCTTGGGCCCTGCTCGAGCCGCTCTGTTTCTCGCATCATGGGCTGCGCTGCGGGTGCCTGGCGCGGTGCTCAGGTGCGGGGTCTCCAGGGCGCCCTTGCGGTCACCGCCGTATCCCCTCGGTGACCTGCACAGGGGCGGGGGCCTGCCGTGCGTGGCCTAGGACCCTGGCCTCCAGCACCGCTTCCTTACCTCCTTCTTAAAACATGCATCTCTATCTCGTGTGTGTATTAGTGCGTGCTTGCTGTGCATGTTGATTCCGTCAGTGGGGGGTCGTCCACGTGCGGGACACAGCCTGAGTCTTCCCCTCCCCGCGCCCGCCCCTTCTTAGGCGGGTATTTTGCAGATGAGGAGGAAGAAGTGCAGGGAGCGGGGGAGGCGAGGAGGGGAGCGGGGCGAGAGCGCTGAGATGAGCTCCGTGTGTGCACCAGCGCCCCCGTGAGGGCCGTCGCTGGACCCTGCAAAGGTGGACTGAAGAGGATCAAGGTTCCAGAAGGCCACGGCGGAGCCCGGAGCGCGCCCTCCGTCTGTCCGCCCCAGCCCCAGCCTCTTACTTCACACAAGAAATCCTGGGCCCCACCCCAGCAGCCGTGGGCCCGGCCCTGAGCCGTGAGCCATGGGGTGTGAGGTGACCTCAAAGGAGAGCTCGGTGACCCCACGTTACTGGCACAGCCACGCTGCCGGCTCCTTATTCCCGAGTCCTCTTGTGGCGACGTCGGCCTCCGCCCCGCTGCTGTGTCCTGACGCGGCCAGCTCCTCTGGGGGACGCTGGAGAGACCCGGCTGGCGCGAAGGCCTGCTTTAAAGTCTCCGTCCCCTGTGACGGGCCCGTCATGGCGTGGCTGGCGCTGTAAAAGGCCTGCCATTTCTCATGTGGAATGTATTTTTTCCTTGCTTGGGTGACGGGACAGAGCCTGTCAGGGTCCCGCAGCAACGCTCTGGTGCCCCTGTGGACACCCGGCTCTACAGTCTGCAGCGAGCTGGAGATTGGCCACACGTGCGGGGCTAACGTGAGGGCAGCCCTGAAAACACAGCTCAGAACACGCCAGGGAAACAAGCTGCTCCAGTTCCCAGAAGGCCAGGGGCCCGGGCCTGCCAGGCCAACCAGTTGCTAGGCAGCGTGGTTACAATTGACCTCCTCCTCCTGAGTGTATAAATAAAGGTGCTACAGTGCTTGAGCAGTTCCTTCTCGCCCATCAGGAGAGGGCCCCACCTGAGCCCAGCTTTGTCTCTTCTTTGTTTTCTCATCCTCTCGCCGTCCTTCTCCTGGGACCATCTAGAGCTGTAGCCGGTCGCTACAGGGATGGGAGATGGCACAGTTCAAACGGGCGTTGGGGACGGTGGCACCTTGTCCTCCTCCTTGGACCTGGTGCCTGGTGGACGTCACTCTGAGGCTGTGCCCAGCAGGGGCTCCCTCTTTCTGCTGTCTCCTCTGAGTATTCCCAGCCCCCCCGTCCTCAGGCAACTGGCGCAGTCTTTGAATTTCCCGCTCCACCTCTGGACAGCTCCTCTGGCTGGCGTGACCGATCACCACCACTCCTGCCTGGCCTGAGGCTACCTCTGGCCGTGTGGGAGCTGTGACTGCAGAGGTCAGCTCAAGGTCAGCTGGGGGTTGCCTCCTGCCCGCGCTGAGGAAGGTCTCATCCGGACTCGTCAGACGTAGTTCTGGATCTTCTCCATGGTGATTTGGGGGATGGGTGCTGGGTACTGAACCCAGGGAGCACCGAGCTGCATCCCCAGCCCCCCACCCACCTTCTGAGACAGGGTCTTGCTGAGTTACCCACAGTGACTCTATCTTGTGATCCTCCTGCCTCGGCCTCCCAAGTAGCTGTGATAACAGACACATACCGTCGTGTCCAGTTCACATGGGAATGATTTAAAGTTCTCCCAGAAAATTTTATTTTTGGTGTTTTGATTCACATATCCAAGTTCTGTGGAACTCTAAATATGAATGTTCTCTCCCCCGGTTGCTGATAGTTCCATGCGCACGGTGATCTATTCTGGGAAGAATTTGAAGCTGGACGGGACGAGGGATGAGGGGGGCGGCAGCATGACACTCCCAGGGCTGAGTGGGTTTAGTGAATGTATGGCGGATTTTTCCAAGCACACATATTTATAAAGTCGGTTTAAAATAACAAGGCAGCGTGATGGCAACTGACATTTAGGAGAAGCTTCTGACCAGGGGATGTGACAGCCTGGCAGTGCGTGTTGCATAAAGCGGATGGAGCTGTGGCCTGTGCCCGCTCCCGAGAATGGCGTGGACCCGGGCAACTCTGTTGCACACAGTTGACCTCTGACTCCATGTAGCTTGATCCTTGTCTTCAAGGTGCTGGTAATGTGTGAGCCCTGCGGGGTCCTGAGTTCAGACAGTAAAGGGTAAAAGATGGTGCGGGGCCTTTGGGCAGATCCGACGTGCACTGTGCTGGTCACGGTGGGGGCGACAGTGTCGCGGACGTGCGGATTGTCCTCGTTTTCATTACATGCGCCGAGGGGAGAGGATGCAGCCGTGGAACCCTGGAGAAATACCGACGTTGGTCTGTCAGTGTGAGGAACAAGGGCCAGGCAGAGCGCGCCGCTAACCCTTGGGGGTGCGGACAGTGCGGCTTGGGGTCGGCAGCTGGAGGGAAGCTCAGGCCCGGGCGCCCAGGTGCTGACAGTCCCGTGGAGCGAGCCCTGGTCTGGCGTTGGACAGATGCTCTGCTGGGTCCAGCCCGCCTGGCCTCCCGCCAGCCCTCGGGAGAAGCTGAGTCGGTTCATCCGGCTTCCGCTGCTCAGTGCCACGTTTCACCGATGCTGCCTTAGCCTCATTCGTAAAAGCAGTTCAGTGGGCAGAGGTCAGAGCAGTGCCCCGGACAGGGTCCCGTGAGTGACTGTGTGGGCACTCCAGTGTCCCCACAGTGGAACCCATGCCAGCACCAACTCACACCGCCAGTGTTGTCCCCACTATGGTGAATTCTCACCGGGGACAACTCGGCCTCCTGGACACCACCATGGTTTTGCTGAGAATAAAGCAAAAACGTCCTTGGTAGAGAGACGCGTCCAGACCAGACGCAGCACTGTCGTGGAGCTGTGGGGAGGGCCGTGCGTGTGGGATTCAGGCGCCTGGGCTCAGATGTCCTCTCTCATTTGCTGAGTGGCTGTGGGGAGGAGTGCACCCCACTATCGGTGCCCCTGGGTGCAGGGTATTGGCGTTGCATTGTGTGCTTATCCTGGCAGTTTTGGGGAATTATTTTTTGGGCGGATTGAGTAATCCATAACTCAAGCTACTCAATCAAACACTTCTTACTGGGAAGCCAGACCCAGCCGATACAGGACGCTTTCGTAAGGTGCCCTTCTAACGCTGGCATCTGCAGCTGTCGCCTGCTCCGGGGCTGGCAGGTCCCACACCCCCGCGCTGCTGGGAGAGCTCCGTGTGAAGTGGGAGTGGCGCTGGGCGTGGCCACACCGCAGTGTGAGTAGCAGGACCTGCGTCTGTCTCAGGGCGCGCGTGGGGGTGGCGTGCGTGAGGGTGGCGTGCGTGGGGGTGGCGTGCGTGGGGGTGGCGCGCGTGGGGGTGGCGCGCGTGGGGGTGGCGTGCGTCCAGGTGTCAGGCCGTGCACTGCGCGGAGAGTGTGGCTGGTGCTCACCCGTTAGGTAAGTGTCATTGGAAATGCCACCTTGGAGAGGTGACATTAATCTTCAGTCTTGTCTCATTAGATCTTTCCCATCGAGACAGTGACCACCCCACTGGAGGGGAGGAGTAGGGGGCAGGGACTTCATCGTTTTATCAGGTTCTTTTGTCAAAATGACCACGAGAGGATTCTCGGGTTCCCAGTGCCAGTGCACATTTGGGTCGGGTCACGCTTTCAAGGTTCCGCTCGGAGCTCCCGGTGGCGCAGCTCCCTGGTGTTGAAGTGATTTTGCTGACATTTTCCGTAAGTGGATTAGGCTGGCAGTCTCTGCCTGCAGCAGACAGATGGCTCAAGCAGAGCGCCCGTGGGAGCCCATCTAGGGTGTCTCCAGATTCCTAACAGGCCTGTCACGAGAGATCAGGTCTGTCATTAACTGCTCTTGGTGACAGCTGATTTCAGTTCAATTTTACTTTCTCATCTGGCTTAACTGAAATGGGTGTTTTTAAAATGTTTATTCCAGGAGCGAGCAGCACTGGTGTTTTGTGCTAACTGATGTTATAGCCTTTAAATTACAAGGATGAAAAGAAGCTTCTGGAAGTGGGAGCAGACACATTCTAGGGTCCTCAGGGAAGTTTCCACCTGGATGCAACTGTCACTTCCCAAGTATTTCAAATATTATGAAGTCTCTCATAGGATGCAGTCCTGGCTTTTAATCTTGGTGACACTTTACTCCCCCACCAATGTGTCTTTGCCAGTGAGCCTTTTTGAATTTCAAGGTGTTCTTTATTTCCTCACTTTTTATAAGGCAAGGGACAGCAGGCCTCTCTGTAACACTGTCTCATTGATAGCACTACGTTGTGTGCTGGTGAGACCCCACATTAATGGTGTCCTCTACGATGTCCCTCTGGCTGTTCTAATGAATTGGATTCTTTAACAGTCTCTTTGGATGTGATCTCTTGGGGCTTACGAAGATACATCTAAGACAATTCATTTTCTCCAGCATTTCACTCGCTCATGAATCTTTTACTATTGCTTTCATATTCCAGTTTTCTAAAAGTTTGGCTCAGATTAAAAGCATTGAATGTTGCCAAACCTCATACCTACATTAAAGACAAAGGCCAGAAGTCACAGTATCAACATAAATGGTATCAGTCAATGTTAACTAGAGAAACAGATATAAGACAAGATACACAGGTGTATAAAAAACGTTGAGATTGGCTTACAGTAGCCACCCACGGAGCTGGATGAGGAAGCGTGCAGAGGGTGTCTGCTGGAGAGTGAAGGGTTCAGCCCAAAGTCTGGAGCTCACTGCAGTGTCCTGTGGGAGTCCATGTCAGGAGGCCAATGGTTTTGCGATGGAAGCCAGATGATGTCCAAGGTAAAGGCAAAGACAGGCGCTCCTCTGAAGAAACAGAAGCAGATCTTTCCTTCCTCATTTCCCATTTGTACCATCCAGGCAACCAGCTGCGCTAGGCTGGGGCTTCCACACCACAGGGTATAGAATTGCTGAGCCAATTTAGTTAAGCTTCTCTCACTCAAGTGGACACAGTCAACCATCACAGGTAGGACTGATATCTGGGACTGAATCAGTTACCTTTTTGTTACTGTGACTAAAGTGCTTGACACCCGCAATTTGAAGGAGGAAGTGGTTTAACCTGGCTCATGGTTTCAGGGGAGTCAGTACAGTTCCAAGACATCATGGTGGAAGGGCTTGGTGGAGCAAAGCTGCTTAGCTTGTGGAGGCCAGGAAGCACGGCAGGGGAATGGCACCAGAGAGGAAGGGGTGACAGAACAGGTATAGACCCCAGGGTCATGTCTCCCTGACTGACCCACATATACCCAGGAGTGTGCTTTACTAATCAGCCAGATAGCTCCCAAGCAACCAGTTGACCACTAAACTTAATCATCATGGGACATTCATGGAGTTCTATCAAAGAATATTTTCTTTTATAAACCAAGGAAATCTTAAGCTATTTTATCTTTCCTGTATTTCTGAGATCTATTACATGACATGTACACTGCATCATGTAATGTACCTGTATTAGTTTATTTTCCATTGCTGTAGCAAAAGAACCAAGGCTGGATATTTAACAAAGAAAATAAGTTTATTTGGGTTATGTTTTCTGTGGTCCAAGATGATGGCCGCAGCTCTAGTTAGGGTCTCCCTGCCTGCATCCTGTCATGGCCCTTGATGTCATAGCAGGGACATTTGTGCAGCAGTGAGATTCTGTGGCAAGGCTGGAAGCCAGAGGGACTGGGAGGGGCCAGTGCTGCTTGTTTATAGCAACTCTGTCTTGAGAACTAACCCAGTCCCATGAGAACCACACTAATCCCTTCCAAGAGCACATCCCCAGTGACCCAAATAGATCCTACCACCTCCACTGTGGAACTCAAATGCTGAGAAAAACAATACAATGGTGAGAATGCACCTGCTGGCTTGAGCAGCAGGAATTATTGGCTGTTTCCTTTACATTTATTTCCCGTATGAATGTGGGTCGTATGTTTCTTTGGCTTTCTTGAGTCCTTTTTTCATCTGTAAAGTTTTGAAAATGGTAGATATGCCTTTCTGCCTCAAACATTAGCAATAATTAGTAGCGACTCTGACCAAATGATGGTACCACTCAGTGAGACTTACCATTTTCCACGTTCAGTGCTTCTTTCAGGAATGAATGTCAAGTAAGCGGGATTAATTCCAAGCAGAGAAATAAAGGAAAAATGCGATGTATTAGGCAGTTTTGGTGCTGGGCCATACAGGCACCATCGCTCCGGAACCTTCTCCTGTACCTGCTTTCTCCATCTGTGAGACTGAGAGTGTTGAGGACACACAGCAAACATAAGCACCCCATATACTCTGCACCCCTGAGTGAAAGGCACCAAGGAAGATGTGCAGGTATCCCTGGATGACACGTCCTCAGCGCCACACACTCCTTCCTTGGGAGCTCAGCTTGGGCCGGACGTGATTGTGTTTTTGTGGTTATTTGATGGACGCCTCTACCCTACACCGGACCTAAGTTCTGTGGGGTGAGGGGCTTGCTTGTGCCCTCACTGCACCCCCAGAGGGCAGCCCTGTAGCTCTGAGTGGGCAGGTCACGGTGCCCTGGGGATGCGCCGGGAAGCCGTGGTGGCCACACGAGGGCTCCTGCCTGTGGCGTGCGGAGGAGGAGCCCTGTGACCCTCAGGGCTTCCTCACGCATGGCCCTAGTGAACCTGCCCAGTGCAAGTTGGGGTACATTCCGTTACTGTCACTGTGATTTTACCAGAAGATAATGAAGGGCCCGGTACATCAGGAAAAGTTAGTTCCTGTAGAGGAGGCAAAAATGAAACAAAGACCTTGCTTCCTAGGGACCGAGTAACCCCGTGACTGTCGTCATTCTGTCCAGCTGGCTGTACGTTTGGTGTGGTGTCGTACCGGCACACACGGGAGGTGACAGAATGGCCTGCGCTAGGTGCTCTGTTAGTGGCATCGCACGGAGCCCCTGGGGCGAAGCCAGTGCTGCCAACCACAGGACACTGACCCCCGAGGGGCTTCGCAGGTGTGGCGGTGTGGCGTGGTGGGTGGGTGTGCTTTCCTTGCTGGCTGGTGGGTCACCAGATGTTTCCTGCACAGCGAGAGCCCACGCTGGTCCCTGCCTTCCCGGGGGTTCTCGCCTTCCTTCTTCTAGTACACGCAAGTGTGCAGCGTCCGTTTCCGGGGTGTCCTGGCATGGGTCGGTGTCCGCCCTCCCTGTCCCTCCCCACGGCTCACTGCACCCCGTCCCTGTGGGTGCGTTGTGCGTCATCACGGCTCCTCTCCAAGCTGCGCGGGCAGCGTTTGAATACCGCACGTGATAGTTCAGGTGACAGTGCTCTGAGTTCTGTTCCACAACTGGGGAGCGACAGCCGCTGTTTTCATAAGGAATAAGTAGGTTCTATATAAGTTAATCTATAAATTTCATTTGAGGTTAATAAAAGGAAGCTTAAAAATAGGAATTTTAAAGGGCTTTGCTAGTTTAGGTATGGTTGAGAATCACAGGCCAAAGAAAAAGTCTGTTTACATAGTCAATGTTTAGTAAATAATTGTTTGATGTGTAGATGAACAGAGCAAAAATTAAAGGCTGACTTTCCACTGGGAGCTCAGAGAAACCACATTGTCCCTAAAACAGAGGGAGGAGCTGGGTGAGTCTCAGCTCACGTGCAGCCCATCTCGGGCGGGGAGGGTGAACCTTTCAGAGCTTCCAAAGGCAACAAGACCGCCTGGTGCGGCACGTGTGCCGTAGGCTCGCCACCACCGGCCTGGAGCAAAGCACGCCAGGAGCAGGGGACCCGAGACTAAGCCCAGTGCTTCTTTAAGCGCTGGTCAGTACGTAATTTCAGTGCACTGGGCTTTACTGAGGGATTCAGATGCAAGCCATCGTTAAAAGTAGTGTTAGAATATTAGTGATCGTGTTATGATACTATTCATGAGTAGCATTTAAGTAACTCTAAGCTACTCCATTGATGTGTTCTCCAACACCAGGACATAAAAATGGACCCTGGTGTTTTAAAAGCTGTTCTTAAAAAACACAGGTAATACAAATTTTCCACTGAAAATGCAGTTAATGACCACCTTGAAGTTGCTAAGACCCATTATTCCTTCAACTTATCAAGATTTTCTCCTGAGAAAGACGTGATTATTTGAGAAAGAAATGGGGGAAAGAAAATCTTTCATATTTAACTTTCAAGTTTAATTTTCATTATCATTGGGTGTTAATAGTATAAGTTTGTATTTTCTACAGTCTTTTCTGCAGTTGTGTTTATTAAACTTGTTGTCTGCTTGTGTTCTGTTATTTCCTGTGGATACTTTGTTCCTAAGGAATTCTTACAATATCTACTACATTTTGTATTTTTCCTTGAGCATAGTGTCAGATATTAAAAAGACTCATTTAAATTCTATTTCAGTAGTCTTCAGAAATATTCTATTACCTGGAGCTAATAACTAATCCTAAAATATCACTAGACTTATTTTTTAAAATTTACTTTATCTAAAATTTCAAAAGCCCTATGGCTCAGGTGAATATGCCCAATAACAGAATTGTATTTATTTTCTACAAAACTTATATTGTGTAATTGCATCATATAATACAGACTTTTGCAGTGGTAGTATGGTTTGAACTCAGGGCCTCTGCACTGAGCTATGTCCCTAGCCATTTTAATTTTTATTTTGAGACAGGATCTCACGTAGTTGCCTATGCCAGGCTCAAACTTGCCATCTTCCTGCCTCGGCCTCCTATCGTGCTGGGATTACAGATTTACGTCTCTATGCCTGGCTATGGAATAAGGATTTTACAAGCAGTATTTTATTTGTTTTGGGCTTAAGAGTTTCAGAAGAATAGCAGACGAACCTCTGTCAAACCGAGACTGTTGGTCCAGGCTGCTCTATCCCTAATCATCCATATTTCTTGATGATTCTTAGAGTGAAAGTTGAACTTTCTAAGTGGCGCGTAGAAAGCACTGCAGATTTCCAGTAGCAAGGCGTTAAAGGAGTAAATCTGAGCGCTGACAGCCCACGGCAGCGGGAGCCTCCGTCTCGTGCAGCTGGGTATTTTATACTTGATCTGCTCGTGGGACACCTTCGTCCTGTGACCCTTCCTCACGCCCGTGACTGCACACGCTGTGGGCTGCGTGGTGGAGCACAGAGCCCAGGCTGCCCGTGCGCCCAGCAGGCAAAGCGCCCCCCAGAGGAAACACCTGTCATGATGCCAAACGCGTTTTCTCTGCTGCTTTAATCTCAGTGGTCGTTTCTGCTTCTTTGGAGCAAACTCTTTATGCTCTTTAACTGGCACAATGATTCTCAAAGCACAAGGTTTTGCCCTGGATGGGGCAGTGGTTGTGCACGGCCCCCCAGAGCGTGGCCCAACTCAGGGGGCCCGGAACAGATAAACCGCTGCCCTGCTGCTCACGGCTCCTCACTGTGGGGGAGCTCGGCGGGCGCGGGGTGTGTGCGTGGGGCTGGAGCTGCGTTTGCTCTGTGTGTAGCCGTCTCCAGGCGACGGTCGTTCCATTCCCAGAGTCCCAGTGAGCTGCTTCAGATATCTGCTGCGTGGGGAGATGGCCCCTGCATTTCCTTCGCGTGGGATGAGGACACGGGACTCGGGACACAGGACACGACGTCCCGCTGTTTCACACGCTCGTACTACAAGGGGCAGAGCCAGGCCTGGGAAGAGTGGCTGAGAAGCAGCCACCGACGTCTTTGATGAGTTAGGCAGCAAGATTGTCACCCAAACTATTTTCAAGTGACGGGAGGGGCTGCGTTTCTCAACCAGCATAGAGATAAGAAAAGTTGCAGAGTGCCTTCTGATGGGCTGTAACGCATGCAGGGAACGAGCAGCTTGGGCTGAGCGTCAGCCTCTCACGGCTGTGCTCCGGGGCGCTGGTGGTGCTGGCTCGGTGGAGGGTTCTGAGGCCACGCGGCCACCGTTGGGTGCTGTGACCGCATTTTATTGAGAGTAACTGAGGCGTGGGGATCGCGGGGCTGTGGCAGCAGTGTGGCTTACGGTCTAACGAGTCAGGTGTTTCCTGATTTCTAGGCAGTGCACTTTAATGGAGTTGGAAGGATTTGGCAAGGGACACTTACTGTTTGTGTTTTTAAATATTGATCGTTAATGTTTGGATTCAGATTTCTATCATGACTCTTTGTGGCTCCCCCGACTGCAGTGTTACTTTCCGGATGTGGTGAAATTGTCATGGAGCCCCCGGGTGAGCGGAGTCCCCTCAGCCACAGGCCACCTGGGGCCGCATGGGGCCCACGTGTCCCTTTGGTGGACGTGGCCTTCCCCGTCTTTCTTGCAGCTCTGAGCTCCTGCGAGTCTAGAAAGCCAGCGGGAGCTTGACATTGCTTCCCAGTCTAGTGTTCTGTGGTCAGATTGTACATTAATTTTGCATTCCAAGCTGGGTGGGCATTTCAAGTTGCCCAGCTTTGTTTTCATATACAAGATGTGTTTCAGTTTGTATGCCACCAAGTAACATGAATCCTCCCGACTTCTCTCTTCCTCCTCTAAAATCTCTGTGGAGAACACATTTAAAACATTCTTACGAATTCCCTGTAATCCCACCACTTTGGGAGGCTGAAGCAGGAGGATAATAAATTGGAGACCCATTTAGACAACTTAGTGACTTAATAAATTCCTGTCTCAAGAGAAAAAAAAAAGGACTGGGGATGTAGCTCATTGTAAAGGCCTTACATAGAAAAACCAAACCAAACCAAAAGAGTCTCAGAGTATACCTTCAATGCACATGGATACTTTACCCTGGGAGAAATGGCCCGCAGGACGAGCTGTCGGGGGGGTGGCTTGTGAGTGTTCCAGACGGAGCGGACGGGGAGGCTGCTCGCCGGCTGGAGGAAGCGGATGCCCAGCACACGGGAGGAGAAAGCAGTGCGGAGCAGGGCCGGGCTGGCTGCACTTTAGCATTTGACTCCGTGAGCCAGGGGACAGAAAGGTCATCCCATTCCCCCTTCTTAAAACAGATAAAAACCACAACTGTATGTGAAGTTTTCAGAGTAAGCTCTTCCCCACTGTTCGCCTGTTGCTTCCGCTGTGCATCTTCACGACTGAGCTCTCCGGGTGGCCGTGTGTTCTGTCCGTGTTGTGCACCTGGCCCGGGCTGTCACCCGTCAGCGGGAGGCGATGGAGCAGTGTCTGGTGCACTGGTACAGACCGTTTCCCCCAGCTGATCGCTGTTTTCCAGAGAGACTGGCTTCTGTGTGCCAGAGCTGCCACCAGCTGGCGCTCAGCGCGGGTGCCCCTCTCCGGGCTGGCGGGGTGGCGTTTGGGCTGTGGCAGTGTTTCCTGACCTCGGTGGGGCGCGGGAGGCGACGGCCCTGTGCACCAGTGAGGTCAGACTGGACATTTCTGTGCGCTCCCCGGTCTCTCACAGTTAGGGAGGATGCCAGCTTGTCTTTAAAATGCCTGAGCATAATTTAAAAGCCAGGTGAAAAGAGAACGCTTGGAAGAAGTGTTGTGACGACGCGCGTGAGCGTGATCTCCTTAGTGCCGCAGCGCTGTGCAGGGCTCGCCCCATTTACCAGGGCAGCAACCGCACTCACCACGGGGCGAGATGCCCTCGGCGCTGTGTCCCAGGGAGTCAGTCGCGTTTATTTACGTTCAGTCACTCCCGATAGCAAGCTATGTATGATCGTAGGAGAAAGCTGAACTGCTTCCCAGATCATCCTTTTTTCAGATTTCAAGTTCATTTACTTTTTTAATTTTTACTTTTTAAGATTTTGTAATTAGTACGTGTTTGCAGTACACGCGCTTCGCAGTCCTCTAGGGTAGCGGGGACGTGTGCACACCACGGCTTGGTTCTTTCCATTCAGTCCTCTCCCTTCTTCTCCTTCCCTTCCTCCTCTGAGTCCCCTGTCCTGGGGTTCATTCCTGTTGATTTTATTAACCTCAGCTCCTGTTAGAGCTTTTAACGTTTACGCTCTTTGGGGTCCTTAGGCTCCTGTACATGGCACGTCTGTATCCTACCTACCCCCCTGCCCTCCTCCTCACCCTCGCCCCTGCTCCCTTGGGCCCCATTCGCTGCTGCCAGAGATCCGTCCCCTCGTCCCCTTCTCTCCATCCTTTATCATTCCCTGTGACTTTGCCTCACTCAAACGAGAGGCACTTGACGGCATTTAAGCCTGCGTGTCTGGTTTATTTCACGTAACATTGTATTTCCCAGTGCATCCATTTTCCCACAAATGTCTCACATATGTCATTCTTTGTTGCTGAGTGGTATTCCATCGTGCACAGATACCACATTTCCTCACCTGGCCATCTGTTGATGGGTACCAGGCTGTTTCCAGGACTTAGGAATTGTGCTGCTATAAACACTGGTGTGCGTGTGTCCCTGGAGTATGATGGCTTAAGCTCTTTGGGGAAAATACCTACCGGAGGATCCCTGGGTCACACGGAATTTCTAATTTCAGTTCTTTGAGAAATCTCCATACTGATTTCTGTGGTGGTTGTACCAGTTTGCATTCCCACCCACCGTGAAGGAGGGTTCCTTATTCACTACAGCCATGCTAGCGTTTGTTATTGTTTGATTTCTTAATGATTACTATTCTTTCTGGAGTAATATGGAACCTTAGAGTTGTTTTAATTTGCATTTTTCTGATGGCCAGAGATTTTTTCATTTATTTGTTGACCATTTGTATTTCTAACTCTTGTGCAGTGTCTGTTCATTTCTCTTGCCTGTTTCTTGACTGGGTTTTTAATTGTAGGATTTGTAGCCAACAATAAAGAACTTGATGAGAAGGAAGTTATGCAAATATCCACGTCATCTTATAGCATTGTAATCATTAAGTCACAAGCAACTTTCCAGCATGTTCTCTTTCATCTTACAGGTGGGAAAGTTGGTCAAGATACATTTTCATCACTTTTTATAGTAAAAAACATAAACCAGATCGAAATTAATGGATACAAGGTGTGATGGGAACATGTGGTAAATGTTTAAAATATTTTTTAAAAACTTGTTGTAGTCCAAAACACATTCTCTTCCATTTTTGCCGATTTCTGCAGCAGCTCTGGAGTCCTTTCCTGGTGTCTTTAGTTGTGCTCTTGTGGCTGCCTCAGCGTCCTGAATTGGTTCAAAATGTTTCCTTTTTATGTCAGTTTGACTTTTGGGGAGAGCCGGAAGTCACAGGGAGCCAGGCTGGGGAGCGAGGTGGGCGAGGACGAGCTGTCGTGGTTTTATGCACCCGCCTGTCCGCTGGATGGCATGTGCCGGCTGCCGCCCTCACCGTGCTTTTGATCTCCTTTTGTAAAGACACTCAGGAAGGAGGACCGCAGAGCTGCTTCAGAAAGCGGCGAGAACATGGGGTGGGTGTGTTCACAGTGAGGGGAGGACTCCGAGGGGGACGCACGGCCCTGCGTCTTCCCTAGAATACGTTTTTAAGATTCACTGTTTCTTTCTGTCACTCCTTGTACGTGACTTGTGTCTCTGCCAGTCACCCTAGCTGCACTCCGGCTCCCCGGCCCCAGGTCCCTCCAGTGCGTTCCGTCGGGCCGTGTCACGCGCGCAGTGCTTTCTTTTTCTGTCTCCGGCTTGCCGTGGGCAGCAGTGAATCGGCAGCCTTAGGTGCTTTGAAGGGAGTTCCTCGTTTGCCTTTAAAAGATGCCACGTCATAGAGTGGTTCGGACGGAGGTCCCGGGCTGCCCAGCCCTTGAAACTAAAGCCTGTTGTTAAGGGGACTTAGTTGTCACTACCTAGGCTGCAACTGCCGGGTGCTTGCGGGGAATTGTGTATTCCACATCACCCAGGAGCACGTGTCCCCCACATGCACGCTGTCGCTGTGCCCCACAAATCAGGCCGTTCTCCTCCCCGGTGTCACCTGCTCCTCCCATGCCTTCGGTTTCGGGGTCACTTCCCAGTGAGCCACGTGGGAAGAAGTGCGAGAGCGTGGAGGAGGGGTGACAGCACTGTGTCCGCAGCAGTCCTGGAGGCTGCTTGGTAGGGAGGCAGGGACCGTGTTGTCCCCAGGGTGCTCATCCCCGTGCTGGGGACGCCCTTTCCTGTTCCCACTGCACAGCGCGCTGGTCTGGGTCAGGAGCCATCGTGGGGGGCTGTGAGGTCTCAGGCACAGGAAGGAGGGACATGAGGTCCCCTCTGTGGAGCTGAGGAGACTTCCGGCCACGCCAGACTCCACCGCGAGCTCGGGCACAGGTCCCGGGCTGGAGGAGCAAAGCCACGCGTGACGGAGAAGGAGGCTGGGGCCAAGCTGGAGATGGGGCACACGGGCGCTGTTTCCAGCCTCCGCAGCAGCACAGAGGGCACAGAGCCATGTCGGGGGGCGTGGAGCCACACCAGTGGGGGGCCAGGGCCACGTCAGTGGGGGGCAGAGCCATGTCAGTGGGGGGGGCAGGGCCACATCAGTGGGGGGCAGGGCCACATGGGGGGCCCAGAGCCACGTCACTAGGCCACAGAGGCCACTTACCTCTCCTGCTGTCTGTTCTGCCTGCTGCAGGGACAGGGAGACCTGCTGAAGAACGCCAAGCACGAGGCCCTGGAGAACATGAAGCAGGTGCAGCTGGCCTGCCTGGCCTGCGGGCTGAGCAGGGCGCCCGGCGGCGGGCCCGAGGCCAAGGGCAAGCGCAGCCTGGAGGCCATCGCGGAGAAGGAGGGCGGCGAGGACAGCGGGCGCCCCTGACCCCGCCACCCGCACCCCCTCTTCACGTTGCTAGGGGTTCACTCAAGGAGCCGGACAGAAACACGTTTCACTGTGTCAGTATTTCAGTGTAGCTAATTTATCTAAGCGGAGGCCTTCGGAAGCGGCGTGCGCAGTCCTGAGCTGCGTGCGCTCAGCCGAGCGTGTGTGAGAGCCGGACACCCAAATCCATTCTGTGTCGCGTTATTCATATTATTCATTGAGTAAATTATTCTGTTGTCTTTATCATCATTTTGGAACAAATTTGTTAATCCGAAATTCTAATGAGCACTTCCTGTAACCTGGCGCTGTGTTGCATTTTACGTCTCTGCCTTTGTCGTCACTTTAGAGACCTTAGCCTAGCTTATGATTGAAGAAAGCCAAATTTGCCAAAGCATAGGTGTTTTGATAGATTACGTATAGATTAAACATTCTTAAGAATCACAGTAGAAATTTTAAAAAATGGAAGATTAAACAAATGTTCAGAAATACTGGAAAGAATAACAACAGTCGTTTCTTCAGTTAGCAAACTCTTTAACATGTTCAATAAAATCACTGTTTAGGAAGTTTCCTGTAGTCATTTACTAAACATGCAACTTCAGCCATCACAAGAGAACTTATGCCCACTCGTGTAGTACTCAGACACACTCAAAGTGCTGCAGTAGCAGGATTTTGATGTGACGGTGACATTCTGTTGTGGAGTTTCAGGATTTGCAGGAAGGCTTCGTTTACCCGAACTGGGAGTCTAGCCGCCATTTCCTGCAACAGACACAGGCCCCTGGGGGTCTTGGCTCTGTGGGGGTGCAGTGCAGGGGAGGACAGTGACATGGGAGCTCTGCTCAGACAGCGCCCTGTCAACGGTGAGCTGATAGAAACTCTGTGGTCAGCATCTTCATGATGTTTTCAAAACCAAGTACAAAACATCTGTGATTTTAACACATACAGAAAAACACATGCAAAAGGATACAAGCGACTAATTAGGGTACATATATAATTACATCTAGGTCATTTTTACCCTAATGTCTTCATGAAGTATTTGAGTAGAATGTTCATTACCTCCAACAGAACTAAATGTTCTATGGTTATAAAAGAATGTATTTATTTAAAGCATTGCTTTTATTTTGAAAAGCTTCTTAATTAATTTGATTAACAAATATGCTAATTGGGGGGAATCTAGAGAAGATAATTGTTGAAATTTTGCAAATACAAACATCTTCTTTAGCTACTGTGTTGTTTCGGACTTCTTAACACTATTATGTTCATGTCGCACATTACTGAGAGAGTAAAGATAGTAAAAAGCACTTTTCTTGTTCTCTTTTATTGTGAATCAACCGAAAAAGGATACATAATGAAAATGGGTTATGATATTGAAAATATCTTTAAGCCAGCATGGTGGTCTGTAATCCCAGCCTCTGGGAGGCTGAGGCAGGAGGATTGTAAGCTTGAGTCCAATTTGGGCAGTGGAGTGACCTAGCAGACCCTGTCTCAAAATAAAAAACATAAAAGGGTTGGGGATGTAGCTCAGCGTAAAAGCCCTGGGTTCAATCCGCTGCACGAAAAGACTGCGGGTGTAGAGTGGGGCTTTTCGGCGGGGGTCACTAAGTTCCTGTAGCTCCACAATGTCCGGGGGACGGTTCTGTACACTCTGTGAGGCTTCCCTGCGGGGAGACAGCCGAGTTCCTGTGCTGAGAAAGAGGTGGCACAGACACACACAGGTCCTAGCTCCTGTGGGGCGCCCGTCCCCGATTCCTGGGGTCAGCTGCGATGCGGCCGGTGGGAGGAGACAGAGGGCACCGTCCTCGGCAGGACCCCCACCCCCGGCCCCGTGTCCCACTCGTCCTTGGGCTGCAGTCCCTGGGACCCCGAGGTGGTCGGGCCCCTGCAGCCGCTGTCCTCTGCCTCTGTCCCTCGGCGAGGAGACCGCGGCCAGTCACAGATGCGGCCCTCAGCCCTCGGCCCTCCGACTCCGCGGGGACTGCGCCCGGGTGGCAGCTCAGCTTTGCCACTAATGTCTGTCCACGCGTGGACGCGGCGAGGCCTCTGAGAGGCCGGCGGGGCTGAGGGGACCCGGGTCTGTGTGGCTGTGTGTGCCCGAGTGTTCATTCACTGGCTTTTATTCTCAAAATTTCAAACTAGACCATGAATCCTTTTCTGTATAAGCACAAAGAGATATAATCTTGTGCAATAAAATATTAATGATCTGTGGAAAAATGCAAAAATAATCAGGTGTGATGGTGCATGCCTGTAATCCCAGCACTCAGGAAGCTGAGGCAGGAGGACCACTGCAAGTCTGACACTGGCTGGGCTACATAATGGGAACCTGTCTCAAAAAGACCAAAAAAAACCAAGTATAAAAATAGAAATAAAAATCATATACTATTAACGTAGTTTGTTCTTGTATGTAAATTGACTTTCATTTTTAATAAAAATGACTTCATGTGATATAAACCTTATAACAGGATTTTTAAAACTTTAACAGCAATCTCATGGATATCTATGTCAGTGAGAATAAAGGTACATTACAGCTCCCAGCTTTTCTGCTGGATTCTAGTGCACAAATGATGTGTTTTATTTGGCCACTGAATCTTTTTCTAAAATATTAAAGCAGTAGACAACTTTTGAAAATCAGTCAGTTCCATATAAAATTCAATTTCTTTTGAAGTATTGGGTCTATTTTGACAGCCTTTGGCTTCCCCATCACCGCACATACCACTGATGCCTGGGGCCAGTTTGCTGTTGGAGCTGCCCTCTGGGGCATCTGGTGCCCAGTATCCGGAGTCCTCCACTCATTACACTATGTCTGGTCAGGGTGGACTCCTCAGGGTGGCGATCCCAGATCTCACATGTAGTAATCACACTGTGTCCCGTGCGATTCGCCGCACTGCAGTATGTTTAGTAGACCCCCTTTCATTAGACCTTCTCTCCTAATTTATCAGTATATATCTACTTTGGTGAAAAAAAATCCAATTTTGTAAAATCATTCAACTTTTTCTTTAGGATACATTTTTAGAAATAGAATTATTGGGTCAAAGTATACGTAGGACTTCAGGGACTTCGAGATATATTGCCAAGTGGTCTCTGGAAAACTCATCCAATTTAAATTCCTCCAGGAGTTGTGAAAGGGCTCAAATCATCGCTAAAGATACATTTAATGTTCAGATTTTCATCTTCTCAGATCTACTTGGTTAAAAGCCACGTTGCTCCTTATTTTTAATCTTTAGTGAGATTGAGCACATATTAACATGTTCACAGGCTATAAATCAATTCACCAAAATTAACTTTTGTACCCCAAAAGGCACTGTCAAGAAGATGGAAGGAGGCCGGTTTCCAAGTCGAGTGTCTTGACGAGAGCCTGGGAGCTGTGATGCGTAGATCCATTACACGCGAAACAGCACCATTTCATAGAATGCACAAGGGCTCTGACTTCTCCTCGAAGGAGCCTCACAGGGTCCAGGCCTATCAGGAGGCGCTGGGCTCCAGTCTCCCCCAGGGTGCTCAGATCGAGGCTGCCTTGAGGCCCCCAGCCCCCGGGGCTTAGGGAGCTGCTGCGGCCTGCAGAGAGGGGAGCGGGGCCATGCTCAGCACTCCCGGCGGAAAGTGGGGCAGCTAGTTTAGAAGACACTGGCGCTTCCTCGAAAGATTAAACTGAGTTTCCGCGTGACTCAGCAATTCTCCTAGAATTGCACTCAAGAGAAATGGAAACCTGCGTCCTCCCGAAAACCAGTGTACAAACGTTCACAGCAGCGTCACTCGCAGGCAGAGTGTAGAAGCCACCCAGCTGTGCACCGGCTCAGGAAAGGGTAATGGAAGCCTGTGTGTCTGTGCAGTGGGGCGTCCCTCGATAGAAGGAACTGCAGTACTGACGTGTGCCCCGGGGTGAGACTCCAGGACATTCTGCCAGGTGTTCAGTTTTTATTCAGTGACCGAAACAGGTCTAAACAGGCAGAGAGCAGGCTAACGTTTGCTGACGCATGTGCGGAGGGTGGACACACGCTGGTAATGGGGTGAGTTCTCTTTTGGGGCGGTGAGAGTGTTCTGGAATCAGACAGAGAGGGATTCACAGCTTTGGAGATGTACTGCAGGTTACTGAGTCACACCTTTACAAGGGCGACTGGTGTGTGAGTGATGTCTCGGAAAAAGTGTTATCAGCAAGGAAACAGAGTTCAATCCCCAGCACCAACAACAAAACAAAACAAGGAAACAAGTGAGAATTGACATCATGAACAGTGTCTGCACTGTGAGCTAACTGCTGCGAGTCCACTACATGTGAAAATGAAGAGAGGGGAGGAAAGGAAAAATAGGTGAGGAAATAATGCTAAAACTTTCTCATTTTTGTAAGAAGTACAAGCCTACACATTTAAGAATCTGTAAAAATCCCATGGCAGGAAGCATGAGGAAAACTATCACTGTCGTCTCAAGGCACATTAAGGTCAAATTGTTCAAAAAGAGTGAAAATGAGGTAATTTTTTTTTTTTTTTGTCTTTTTTGAGACAGAGTCTTGCTCTGCAGTTCAGGCTGGCCTTGAGCTCATTTTGTAGCCCAGGCTGGTCTTGAACTTGCAACAATCCTCCTGCCTCAACCTACTGAGTGCTGAGATTATAGGCGTGTGCCACCATACCTGGCTAGACAATTTTGAAAGTAGTGGAAAAAGACACTATAGATAGAGAAAGGTAAGTAGATAGAGAAAATAAGACCAGGTAAGATGGCAGTGAGGACAATCTCTAAACTATTAAGAAAACAAGCAGACATTGTAATCCTAGAATTCTCTACTCAGAGAAAGAAGGTTCAAAAATGAACATCAAAAAATTCAAAAGCTGACTTCATCACCAGTAGACCTACTCTACAGGGAAACCCTTTGGGCTGGAGGAAAATAATGCCAGATCAAAACAGGGATCTATACAAAGAGACAAAGAGGACTAGAAATAATAACCTTGGTGAAAATGTATTAAAATTGTATTTTTAATGCCCTTAAAGATAATTTTTAAACAAAATTAGCAATGTGGAGTTAGCCATGTGGAATTTGTAGCGTGTAACTTAAAATATATGATAAAAATAGCACCAACTTGGTGGAAGGGGAAGTTCCTACACTCGATGTAACTGTAGTCAGTTAAAGATCATACTTTGAGTCTGTGACTGAAACCACAAAGTGAAGAGGTGTAAGTCACAAACCAGTAAAGGCAGCAAAGTTAAGTCATAATAAGAAATGTATTCGATTAATCCAAAATAAGGGAGAGAGAGAGAACAAAGGGGGAAATACAAATGGGGAAAAAAAAAAAAACAAGGTGATTGTTTTAAAAGATAGTTGTATCAATAATCACAACACTTGTAAATTATATAAACACTGCACTTAAATGGTAGAAACTTCAGATTGGATCAAATAAAACAATGAACAGTATGCCACTCACCTGTAGCACACTTCAAATATAAGACCACGAAACAGGTTAAAGTAAAAGTGGGGAAAGATGCCACCTTCAGCTGCAGTGGGTGTGTTGGCATCAAAGAAAGCAGATTTCAGGTGCATGAACACTACCAGCGGTGAAGAACGGTGTGTGAAGTGTTGTGGATGGTGACAGGGGGTCAGTTTAACAGCAGCTGAACTGAATCAGCATGGTGCTGACCGTGGATGGCCCACTGTTGCCAGCATAAAAAGGAGACCTGGCGAGGAAGTGTAGCATTCTGGGTTCTCCTAAGTGTTGTTGTTTGGAGCCGTTGGTTCTCCTGGAAGAGCTTGTTACGCTGCCTCCACTGATATGAACTCGGCTGTTGTCATTGGAGGAGCTCAGGACCTTGTCACTGAGAGTGGCTGCGGTTCACTTTGATCCTTTGAGCATCACTTCCTAGCTCCGGAGGGGAAGATGTGTGCTGTTCAATCTCCAGGAGAAGCTGTCACGCTGGCTTCCTGATATGAACTTGGCTGTTCTCATCGTCGGAGGAGCTCGGGACCTCATTGTCACTGAGGATGGCTATGGTACTTTTTGGGGAGCCCTGGTCCTTATTTGCGCATTGCTCCCTGACTCCAGTGCAGATCTCTCAGCCTGCTAGCACAGATCCTTCCCCACAGTGGCATAGACTTTCTAGCTTCCACTGCTGACCTTTGGGCCTTCCCAGCACAGATCCATGAAATAGACTTGCATGAGTCACTGTCATGGGCTCTAGGTCTTCAGGTGAACTCATGCAGGTTATTGCCATGGGATCCAGACCCTCAGCTGGAATTTCTAGGTCTTTAGTGTTGTGGACAGATTTCCTGCACTCTCTTTGTATTTGACTCCTTGGGTGACCATTATAAATAATACTATAAACCATGTGTCCTGTATGTAATTGTTCTCCTTGCAGCCCCTGACTACAAGTGATTAAGATGTTGGCTCATCAGGGAAGTGTAACAATCCTAAATACGCATGCGGCTCATTTCAGAGCTTCCAAACACATGAATCAGAAACAAAACTGAAGGACTCACTGGGAGAAACACGCCATCACACAGTTACAGTCAGAGTCTTAATAGCCCTTTCTCAATAATCGAAAAGGCAAGTAGAAAGATCATTAATGATATGGAAGATTTAAATACCATGATCAAAATCATGGACATAATTGACATTTATAGAACATTATACCCAACAAGAGTAGAATACATATTATTTTTCAAGTGCATTAGAAAGAATTACCAAGATAGACCACATTCTGGGTCAGAAAACAAGTTCCAGTAAATTTAAGAGGATTTAAGTTATGTATAAAGCATGTTCTGAAGCTGTAAGGGAATTAGAGATTTGTAACAGGAAGATCTTTGGAAAATCTTCAAATACTTGAAAACTAAATAACTCATGAGTCAAAGAAAAAACAAGGAAATTAGAAAGTATTTTAAACTTAAGTGTCAAAAATATCATGTTCTCCTAACTTAGGAGAACATTGTAGCAGTCGACACCTGCGTCAGAGGGGAGAGTTCTCAGATCAGAGCCTCGGTTTCCTCTTGAGAAACTATACAAGGAGAGAAAGTTAAATTCAAAAAAAAAAAAAAAAAAAAAAAAAAGAAAATGATAAAGACCAGAGCATAAATCAATGAAAATATTTACAGAAAAACAGGTGAGAAAATCAGTAAAACCAAAAGTTGCTTCTTCAGGAAGATCAATACGATTAATAACTCAAACAGACGAGGGAAGGAGAAGCGAGCTGCCAATGCCAAGAGTAAGAGTGGGACGTCTTAGATTAGGGGCATTTCAGGGACACGAGCACATTTAGGAAGCGTCTTTGTTCACACTTGCTACAGCTTTGCCCAAACCCTCGAAAGACACCATCCGCCCCATCTGAGCACGCTGATCCCCAGCAAAAGAAACCAGAGGAAAAGAGCGAGCCGCACGGCTAGTAACACACACCAGCAAACGCAGACTAATGAGTGGTGACAGCAAGCAGACGGTGGCCGCTGGGAGCCCGGCAGGACGGGGAGGTGACATGACAGCCCCAGGGCACCCGTGGGACACGCTGCTCGTTACCTTGGCTGTGTGTGGTCGTCGCCCCACGTGATTTGTGCCCCAGACTTGAGCTGTGTGTTCTGGGCGCTCACAGCTTCCCATGCGAATCATCCCGCGGTAAAACTCCTACGCCACGCGCTGGTGCCCTGTGTTAATCATTTCGAGCGTCTCTACCTTTTCAAGTGTAGAAAGCTTTTCTCTGACAGTTAGGTTTACGGTTTCTTTTTTTCTTTGCTGGTTAGTATTTTACCTCTGTGTGTCTTTGGATGATTTAAATTTGGATAGCTTGGTAAGTAGTGAATTGTAGAGTTGGAATTTAGTTGATAAAACTTGCTTTTTTTTTGTATTTTTATATTTTTCCAGTGTGCTTGAGTGTTCAGAGATGCGTTTACTTTCACTGTACCTGTTTCGAACGCCTCAGAACAGCCGTTGGCCAGACCATTAGAGCCTTTCCTCAGTCTTCTGCAATCATCGCATTTTTCTTCACTTTTGTTTGTATCCTAGAAGATTTTCTTGTACCTTTGTTTGGCAATAATTATTCAGTTTTATATACTGTCGATTTTGCTTTTTAATGCTTTTCATTTCCGAACATTTGTCTGTCTCGTCTGGTTCCCTGCTTTCACTTCTGGTGTGCTATCTGACCGCACCTCTAACAGCGGGCGGCTGCTGCGTGTGCCGCGTCCCGTGCCGGATGCGTGCTGAGTGCACTGACTCACCTCACAGCCCAACCTTAGATTTCACCCCCAGGAGAGAAACGGAAGCTGGGGCTCCCAGGGGTAAAATGAATCACCCTAAAGCCCCAAGCCCACTGATTTGACTCAGAAATCTGTAAGTTAGGCAGGGGCCCGAGGGGAACTGAGGTCTACCCGATGTGGAACTGGGTGGGGGGGTACCCTGGGGCCCAGGACCCGAAGTCACGCAGAGACTGGGTCCTGCCCGGCAGTGGTGGTTGCTGGTGCTGGCGGAGGCCCTGGCTGGGGGACCTGTCCCTGGCACCTGTGTGTCCTGGGCTGTGTCACAGCACAGTGCTCGGGGCTCAAGGACCAGCGTCCCTGAAGATAGCAAGCCGGGAAGAAGCCGAAGCCGTCCTCTTTCCTGATCTGCGCAGCTGTGCGGGTCACACAGCAGGCCACGCAGCAGCATCTATGCTACACTGTGGTCGCCGACACAGCCGCAGAGCTCCGGTCACCCTCGAGGAGGAGGACGGCAGTAGGTTTCATGTTTTGGAGAGATGTTGAAGGTTCTGGAAAAGCGTGGAAAATCAGGCATGTTGCTGTTTCTAGTTTTAAACTGTGGTCCTCCTACAGTTAAATTAAGCAGTTTTCCTACACTCACTTGATAATAATGGAGGTAGACTTTCTTATTCATAGAATCCAGGTCTCAGATATTGTTGGATATAAAAATTAAAATTTTATAATTCTGCCCTTTCATTCTCTTGTGCTCCTTTATGTTACAAAGGTCTCGTATGATGGTCACTTCCTTTGTGTTACAAAAATATTTTCATGAGGCCCGTTCTGCTTTCCTTTTCTGATTACTCGTACTGTTTTATTCAAATCTGTTTTAAGGAAAAAAAAGTAATAGCATGCACTTATTCTTATTAAATTTCTCTCTTCCAGCTTGGATGTTGCTAAAAGTCTTTTTTGAGATTGAAGTGAAGAAGTGAATCTTTGGTTTTAAGCTGTAGGGCTTGAGGTTATTCCTTTGACAAACTTCTGATCTTAAGCAAAGTAGTCCTGTGTGTTACAGTTCCTTATAAAGAAACAGCTTTGTGCTATGAAAAAGGAATGATTTTTATAGTTTTTATTAACTTCATTCGTAAGTGAGTGATAGAGTGTTTTGTTTTGCAACATTCTTATGTATTACGACAGGTTTTGTAATCCTCATTTTGGATCTTGTGGAAACCAAGGGGTTTTTCATTGTCTGCTGGCCCAGAAGTTATGCTTACTGGCTCATACTTTGGAGAACTTTCACTCCTCCATGGGAATTTTAGCTGTATCTTGTCAACGGATAAAAGGCACTGGAATAGTAAGTCATTCAAAACATGTATTTGTCATAGTTGATGTAAGCTTGAAGTCATGGAAGTTCCAGAGTGCAGCAACGGACTTCTGTATTCTTACCTTTATCACGGTGAGCATTTATCGCCAGCCTTGTGGAGCTGAACATGAATGGGTTTGTCGGCTCTAAATTCTAACTTCTTTCAATTTTTACAGACCTTCACTAGCACATATGTTGGAAAATATATTTATATATATGAATACATGTAGGAATATACACATGAATACATAAGCAAGAAATAGCTTGTCTGTTGTTGGGTAGGTTTGATGCTGCTGTACTTTTTGTGTCTGCATTTCTCCATTTCCAAATGTGCCACATAAATATCTTTATACTCAAAATATAGTAAGTAAACGTTTAGGTTTTAGGAGTGCTAAAGCAAGCTCCTGGCACACTGCTGAGAAGTCCTCGTATCTAGTGTTTCTCTACGTCACCGCAAGTTTCTCAATAAGGAATTCACGATTACTTGATTCGTAGAGCAAACCGTGAACACCGGAGAGGATAACAAGAACTTTCACAGGAATATTGCACAGCACCTCTCATCTCCAAAGGAAATAATGACACACAGGTGAGTGGGAGAGAGAGTCATTCACACGCAATCCCGAGGGCACTGTAACTGCTGAGCGATGCCACACTTCGCTCAGTAGCCCCTGTTAACAGCCTGCGTCCTTAACGTCCTCTGTCTTGGCTTTACTTAGATACAACTGCGGCCAGGCAATCTGGAGGAGCAATTCGACCTTGCAAGCTGAAGAGTCAGACTTTCAATTTTCTTCTTCAGTACGTCCATATTTGAGGCCCCATGAATTCTGTATTTTCTTTCCTAGAATACAATCCTGCCAGACACAGCCAGGAGCGCACATAAACCACGGTGCTCAGGTAAGGAGGATTTGCAGTGTGGATTTGGGCCGAGTTTCAGTGGACGGTGCCCACTGGTGCCTGCGGCCTTGGGCACAGCCTCGCTGAGATGCCTGGTGAAAGGCCCAGGGTCAGGGTTGGGGAGCACCCTTCCTTGAGAAGACGAAGGACTTTAGTCCTGAGGCTGCGTGTTGTGATAATCATTAAATCAGGGCTTTTTAAACTTCCTTTTCCCTCTTTCGGTTGGAATATCACAATGGATTTCTTTACTCTCCCTTAGGTTTCTCTGTGTTAATGTACTTTTAAGAATGAAGTCAACCAGGCAATTTAACAAATTTTAATTCTGCTATTGCAAAAATAAAACGGTGCGAGAAAACGCTATGACAATTGATTTCTCTGTCTGTACCTTTGTTGACAGTGTCAGATTTCACCCCGACACTGTAGCAGAGAACATTTTGACACCTCTAGTTTAAAATAAATTTCTGAATAAGAAAATACTCATTGATGAATCCTGTCCTTGAACAGTTTCTAAATAACCATGGAAGAAGCGCTCCACAGGGAGGACGGCACTGTGCGGACTGTAGGTCGGTGTCAGTGATGGGCGCAGTGGTCTCTGTGCTTACGGTGTGCGGCGATGCTGTGACGCACTGGTCACTCTGCCGCGGTCTCCACGGTAACGCTGTGTGTCTGAAGTTACTCAGCCCGCGGCGTTCTCTGCCATGATGGCCAGCACAGGTTCAGCATCAGATCATTATGTAAAAAGTCTCCCCATCTCCACTCCTGACCTCCCCCTCCTCTTCATCCCCTAACCTGACCGCCTTTCTTCTAAATAGCATCTTGTGGCCGCAGAATCGCATTCAAAACCCCAGGAGCTGTCTGTCATCGGCCCCGCGGCCCCGTCCCCCCTAGCCAGCCTGTTCCCAGCCCCTGTTGGCGGATCCTCCAGATTCAGCTGCAATCTTCCTGCTTTTCCATCTTTAACTGTCAACTAAAGATGCGTTCATCTAATTTTCTCCATGGTTGTCAAATGAACGAAAAAAGCATACATTCGTACTTGCGTTTCTCTCTCCACCGTGTGTGTGTGTGTGTGTGTGTGTGTGTGTGTGTGTGTATACATAGCTGCAAGATGCTTCTCCTTAAAACCCCCAAACATCCTCTGATTGCACCCAAACCCAAATGCGCAGGTGTGGTGACACCTGTGACCCACGAGCGCTGGCCTGGCCCTCTTGCTGTCTGATCTTCTGCAGGCCCCTCGGCCACTGACACTCCAGCCTCTACCGAACCCATCCAGCCGGCCCTGCCTTTTCCTCCCCAGTGACTTCTTGTGACATTCTGTTCTCCAAAGGCATCTTTTTAGAAAGACCTTCCCACTCACTCTCAAGTCCTGCTCCCACGTATTGTCTGGCCCACGCCTGTTTCATTTCCCTGGAGACCGAGCCTATTCGTTGGCTTCCTGGTTTATTGTCAGCCTCCCCCAGTCAGATGTAACCGCCATGAGAGCGGAGACTTTATCCGCAGTGTTCATCACCTGGCTTCCACCATGGTGAACGCAGGTGCGTAGGAAACACCCCACAGATACCATTCTGCATGTGTTATAAAGCAACAGGCTTAAGTTAGTGAGTTAGTGAACAGAGTTGCACCAGGAGGAGGATATACACTTGATTCAAAAAATTTTTGGCTTTTAGTGAAGGATTTATTGTAGAATTCTTTCATTTTTACTGTGATATTTTTCCACATTTTAAAATTGAACTTCTTCCGACGGCATGTGCATTTGATCTTAGAGAAAGGGCCATGATTATGGTCCCAGCTCAGTTCAGGAGGTGGCCCTGCTTCCTTTCGAGGTCAGCAGATGTCTTCCATGTTTACATTCTCCAAACAATAGGATCTTGTTTCTCTGCTTCTCTTGTCGCTCCCTTGAAATAATGGCTAATGTTAGCAAGTGAATTTCCTGCCCGAGGCTGGAAGAGTCAGGCCGACAGCAAGAGTGTGACAGTGAATAATAAAACTCCCGTGAAATGCAAGGAAATGTAGTGGTTCATAAATAGAGAAAAATGTTCACAACTTTGAGCCAAGCAAGAGTACTATAACAGCATCACTCAAAGTTATTAACTGAATTGAAATTATGTGCTAGGGACATTTATTATATATATAGATATATCTATTTGTCTATATATATCATCAGGAATCAATGCTGTGCTAGGTATCACATTTTGTTGATCTAGGACACCATAAATTATAAGATACATTTTCATAATTTTATGTAGCACCTTAATATTGGTTCAACAACCATATAACATCAGCTACATGGTATACTCTGATTATAAATGAAGAACAAAACTGTGGGTAGAAAGGGTTGAAGAACTCACCCTCAAGCAGGAGAAGCATAGCTGCTAGTAAATAAAGTTCCAGGACAGTTTGACAATGTGTCTTGGTTACTTTTACTTTTCTCTTGTTGCTGGGACAAAATACCTGACACTCAAAATGAAGGAAGGCCAGGTTTACTTATCTTACAGTTTTTGGAGGCTTCAGTCCATAATCAGCTGGTTCCAAGGCAGGGTGGCATGGTACTGGGACAACACTTCAAAGCAGCAGCCAAAGCAAAACGCAGCCAGAGCAAAAGAGGGGGTGCAGCACTCACAAAATCTCTGTGCCCTCCTCTTGCACAGTATGAGGATATTGATAAAGTAAGGATCCTGGCTCCCTGCTGGGTCTCTTAGTTAAACTTCTAATTCTCAAGTTGACACAATGCATCAACCATTACACAATGCAACAATAAAAATATATACTCAGTACCAGACCCCCAATATTAGAAGTTTTCCTGAAGGAAGGCAATTTGTCCCCAACAGAAAAATTAGAGTTTTCTAGGTAAAAAATGAAGAAAGAAACATCTCAAAACAAAGAAGTTCAGTATTGCAAAATGGAATGCATGCGGTCTCAGTGAAGACAGAGCAGAGGTGGGCAGGACCCCCGTCCAGGGATGCAGTTGGCACCTGCGAAAGGATTGTGACTGTTCAGTGGAAAAGCTACACACACCCACCCACACACACACACACCCACACACACACCCACCCACACACATACACCCACACCCACACCCACACACACACACACACACACACACATACATCCACACACACCCACACCCACACACACACACGTGCATGCATGCCCACACTCATGGCCTGATAAAAATTATGGCATGTTTAAATAAAAACATTTTATCGCAGTAGAAGACACACTGTGATGAATCTTCCGCAAGACACCCACCCCTGTGAGCCCCGATCCCATCATCCTGGCCACTTTCTGAAGCAGCTCCGAAGTCCTGTTTCCAAGAGCGTCTTTACTGGGTTGGATGCAAACTCCGGCAAATGCTGTTTCTGAGCACCATCCAGTGGAGAGGTGGGCTTGTAAAATATTCCAGTGCATCCTCTTCCTCCTTCTCCACCGGACCCGGCGCTGCGTGATCCGGCTCTTCCCTAAAGTCAAAATGACCACGAAAGGAAAACATCCTGAATCAGTTCAGGGCATCTAGGCAGCCAGGACAGCACAACTACAGACACTCAGGAAAGAGGACTCCAGAGCTGCCCCAGACAGTGCCAGGACCGTGGGATAAGTGTGCCTGAAGTGAGGGGGACTTTGAGGGGAGTAAAGGCAACGCGTGTTTACTGTAGTACATTTCTTCTTATTTCAACATTCACCACTTTTGGGGAGAGGTCAGATAAAATATACACATAGGTCATTAGGGGCTCACAGCAATTCTTCTTGTGGTAAAACCTAGAGGTGTAACATTAGACTGTGTTTCTGTGGAGGGGTTTGTACAGAAATGCACACATTTTACAGTCCAGGTGATTCTGCTATGGCTTGATACTGAAATAGAGATGTAGCTGGGTGTGGTGGTGCACACAGGTAATCCCAGCGCTCAGGAGGCTGACACAGGAGCATTGCTGTGATTTAAGACCAGCCTGGGCTATGAAGTAAATTTAAGGCCAGCCTGAATTGCATAGAAAAAAAAAAGACAAAAAAATGAAATAGAGATAGAGGGAGATGCTGGGTGTGCCTGCGTGTGTGCGTGTCAGGTGCTCCCTGGAGTCCTACCTTGGGCATCTTGGCATTCACTGATTTCAGCTGCGGGACCAAGGTCTGCACTTGCCGTGTGCAGCTCATTTTGTGGGAGACACCACAGGGCAGGCGAGGCCACCTTCAGTCCCTCAGTGCCCCCAGATGGGTGTGGGCTTTTTAGGGAGCTTTGTCCCACAGTTTTAAATGGAGGGCTCACAGCTCCGGGACAAACTCCACACCTCGGGTGGGAGTTTGCAAATCAGTGCTTCTATCTCTAGTTCTGGGGGAATTCGGGAGCACTTTCTGTGTTGCCCGGGCTCCTGTGGGCTGTGAAACCCAACCCTGGTTCAGTGTCCCTAAGTCCCCTACACCGTCAGTCGTCTTGTGCTGCCCTTTCTCTTCCTCCTCCTCCCTGGAGTCAGGCCCTGCGCAAACTGCCCACACGTGTGTTGTGTTCCGCACTGAAGGCGCTGTCGGTGGGACCCGCCCTCCCGGGCAGGGGAGGCTCGGGATCGCCCACTCGCGCAAGCAGCCAGCGCCCACCGCGGGCAGAGTGGATGGTTTCTGTGGACAGCCTGCAGCGCCTGAGGTCCTCGGGGAGACTCACCTGGGGAGGTGAGAATGGGGCGCAGGCGACGGAGTCACCCAGTCACCGGCTTTGGCACCCAGAGGTCTGGGAAGCACGTGATTTACAGGATTGGGCTGGGGGCCCGAGAAGTCCTCAAGAAGGGAGGCTCCATGCCGCGGCCGAGTGGCGGGGACAAGCAGGGAGCCTGCGGGTGCCCGAGCAGGCGCAGGACAGACGCAGCGGTGCCAGGCCTGCCCGGGGCATGCGAGGGAGAGGGAGAGCGCCTGATGGGGAGGAGGGCAGCGGACACAGCAGGGCTCTGGGGTGGGCGACCCCAAACGCCAGCGCCTCCAGCTTCCTCTGAGTTCGAGAAGTCAGCAGGACCAGCCCTGCTTCCTGGAGACCCTGGACCGGCGACCCGAGGAAGATGCCCCTTGCCTCAGCCCTCTCTCCAGCCCAGCAAGGAGGCCCCAGCCACACAATTCTGGAGTCTACGTCCGTCCCCAAGGTGAGTCTGGCTTCGCTCTGCTGGGCCCTGAGACCTGCTGAGGCCTCAGGCCAACCTGCAAAGTCAGGGACGGTGTAAGGCGTGGCTCTTAGCACAGCACCTAGCACACAGTGAATGCTCAAGACTCATTTAAATTTAAAAATTTTACTGGTTTGTGTTTGCATTACCTAAAAATCACATTTATCGCAGGGAGTTGGCACACGGACATAACACATCTCAATGTTTCCCATCGCCTGGAATCCCTCTCCTACCTCACCGCCCCCCAACTCTCGGCCCCTTCCTGTTGGCAAAGGCTCTATTTCTGTTTTTTCCCCTTCAATTCTTTCTTTTTTCCATTCTCTTTCCTTTCCTCTCCCTTCCTCCATCTCTTGTCCCTTCCATTGGAAGAAAATCTATTTCCTATTAGCTATCTTTTATTTTGCTCTTTATGTCTGACTTATTTCATTTCACATTCTGGTCTCAAGGTGTATCCATTTTTCTACACGAGTCAAGTTTCTCCTTCTTTATGGCAGAGTAGTGTAAGTGCCGCTCTGTTGTGCGTTAATGCCACATTTTCTTTGCCTATTCATCTGTTATGATTTAGCTGTTGTGAACTGTGCTGCTACAAACATGGGTATACACTTATCACTGTAATATGACATCTTTAACTCTTACTGGAAAATACCTAGAAGGAGAATAGTTCAAAATTTACAGAAATATAAGACTAAAGTCCTTAGACCTGGACTGGTGATGCAGTTATATTTATACAGATTTAGAAACATTTTTAAACCATGGAGAATGTTTAGTATCAGACATATATGTTCAATATCTGCATTCTGAGTAGAAGAAATATTTTGGGTCCACTATAAGAACTTCCTGTTTTTAAAAGTTGAAGTGGCTGAAGGTTGGCAGTTTCATGTTTTTAACCTAATACCCAGAAAGCGGCATATCCGGGGAAAGGACAAGCCTCTCAGGGCGTGGGCTGGCGTGGCGTGGCCGGTGGGACCCAGGCCCTTGGGGGCAAGCAAGGTGACCTTGCCCAGCAGGCCAGCCTCTCTCCTGATTTCCTGACCCGTCCCCGGGGAGGTGCAGAGCGGCGGCCAGCAAGGCCCTGGCTGGGCTTGTGCCGCAGCGGAGCTGTCCAGGGGTCCTGAGGCTGCTTCTTTGGCCCCAGGTTGAGACGAGCTGCCCACGAGGAGCTGCCCACGAGCCTGAAGCCCCTGGCTGCTGCGCCGTAGCGTGCCGCTGTGTCTCGGAGGAGGAGACATCTGCGGGGGTCTCCGGTGGGAGTTGCGTTGTTCTGGGAATTATTCTTCAGGGTTTAATGGAAATAAAATTTAGGCAACCTGCTGTTATTTTCTCTCATTTTGCTTCTTTGCAGCTTGTAAAACAGAGTTAAACATGCGTTTTCCCAAGTAGAAATCTCGCAATGCCGGAGTCACACAGCTGATCCCTTACATATGCCTGTTCGCCCAGGTTTCCTCCCCCGCAGTTTTACCACGTGAATACAGGGAGACGGGCTTTGTGTCTGAACAGCTGCCTTCCACGTAGCTCTTGTGGTCCCAGGAAATGGCATCGTGTCTTTGGATTCATTCCCATGGCAACGGGAGGTTCCACCACCAGCGACCCGGCTGCTCGTCTCCTGCAGCTGGGCTGCACTGTGTTCGACTTTCTTCCCTAATATTTATTTTTGGTGCATTGTGACTACAGAAATGACATTTGTCACACAGGCTTGAGGCGGAAGGCAATCAGTGCCTCTTCACCAGGGAAACAAAACGAAACGCAGCTCACGCTAAAGGGCTTTGCAAAGCTGTGTTACAGGAAGTCTTTGTGGCCAGGTGCAGGAAAGGCCGTGCAACGAGGAGAGATGGGAGATGGCAGATTGGGTATTGCTGCCTGCGAGCAAACGCTGCTCACACGCCTGCACACAAACGCACACACACTCAGACTAACGACAAAGCGGGGGAGACGCCGCAGACCCAGCCCCAAGGTGGGATTGTTTGTAAACGTTTCAGGAGACTGCTGGGCTCTCAGGAAGCGCCCTGACTCAGCTCGCTCATGGGCAGTGTCTTGCTCCTCCTGACAGAGAGGGTAGGCAGGCGGACGTCATGTGACCTGTGACCCCGCCCTCACACGAGTGCGGCTCACGCCGGTCTGGGGCTGATGTTCTTCCTCGCGGTTCCCACCCCTTCTCCACGTCTGTCGAGCCGAGCGCTGGGCGCACTCCACACACCTAGTGGCGCCCACTCGGGAGGGGACGGTGGCCTGTGGCCAGCAGGCGGGGGCGCGGAAAGGCTGGTGATTCCTAAAGCCGCTGCAGCACGGCCCTGCGGTCCGGTGCTCGGGGTGGCAGACTCATTCCCGCACGTCCTCAGGTCTCCCGGCGGCCTCTGCGTCCTCGGCCACGTCTCCCGGTCTCCGCCTCCTTCCCATCGCTGCCGCCCTTCGGGCTTTTCCGTGCCTCTGTTCCGAGTTCCCTGCAAGTCACCGGACTGAGGGCTCACCCTAGGTCTGAGGTGGTTTTGTCTCAAGAATCTATACTAATTATACCTGCAGAGGCCCCAATTCCGATAAAGTCACCTTCTGAGCGCCCAGGTACACATGCATTTTGGGACTGCACGATTCAACCCCCTGTGCTTTGTCACTGGGCTGGGGACTCTGGTCCTTCCACGGGAGGAAGCTCCGCTCCTACGTTGTGCATGAGAGACTTGCCGGGGGGTGGGGAGGGTGAGGGTCGGGGGCTGGGTGCAGCCTTTGCAGGAGCCCTGGCAGGCAGGTCCTGGGGGACATCTCTGCAGGATTCCGAGGGGAACAGAAGCCCTGGAGACCATGTGCCCTCAAGGAGCTGGTCACTGACACTGCAGGTAGGAAGGCCGGCTTTCTGTTGGTCCTGGCCGTCTCGGCACAACCAATGGTTCTGGGTTTCTGGTTTCGGGGGCATTAAATAAGATCGAGACATTATGGGAAAGCTACTGGCTCCGCCGGGGAGGAGAGGCAAGCTCGTCTGCTACCAGAGGAGCCGAAAGGCGGTGGGGAAGCCCACTTACCTGTCAGCAGACAGCATGGGTATTCAGCAGCACGAATAATTCACAAAGCAAACAGGCAAAGACTTTGACCAGGCAAAAACCGGTGTCAGGGTGTGGCAGGTCATCAACTCCATAGTAACGGAAGTTCTTTCTAGGCCAGGGATATGGCTCAGTGGCACAGCGCCTGCCTGGCAAGCACAAGGTCTTGAGTACCAAAAAAAAGTTCATTCCACAGAAACGCGGAGGAGAAGGGAAGTGCTTGTTTATGCGACACAGAGGGTTGCATGGGTGCTGATGGGACAGGGTCTTGTTCCCGTCCCCGCTGGCAGAGTGACCCACACAGCAGAGTGTGCAAGGTGCCGGGGGCGTGTGGTGATCGCCTTGGCTTCCTGGAGACCAAGTCTGACACAGGACCGAGGCCACAGAGACTCACAAACCCCGGAGGCTGGACCCCACCCCGGTCACGCAGGGCTGAGGGGCCACAGGTGCCAAGCCCCAGGGGAGTCCAGCCACCCTCGGGTGTCCGGTGCCTTCTCTGCTCTGCCATGGAGAGAAGTGTGCACACGTGATTCTGCCTCTCAAAACCTCTTGCTGATTCGCATTAATTTTGCTTATTCAAATTTTAGAAGAAGAATACATTTTTTCCAGAAACGTCTCATTCTTGCTTTTGTTTTAATCCAAATGCTTTAGAAGGTTCACACACATTAGTGCTAAGTTTGGAATGGAGAAAGGCCATGGTCGGGAGGGCTACAAAGGTCACTGCAGGTGTCGGGCAGGGTGGTGAATGGGGACAGAGCCCAGCACAGAGCCCAGCACAGAGGGGCAGAGCCACCAGGGATCACCGCCCACGAGAGGCCACGGAGGGACACGTGGCCTGGAAGATGACGCTGGAAGCTTGTGTGTGTCCACTTTTGCTGTGTGCCACACGGTCACCGTGTGTACGTGGCTGCGTGCTCCGAACCCGTGACACATCCAGGAGCCCTGAGATCACCCCACCTGTCCTCCTTGGCGTGCAGTCACCTCTGCTGTCAGGGCTGCGTCTCTGCCCCACGGCCGGCTCTGACACGAGCCCACAGCGGCAGCTGGTGCTTGACTGCGGCTGGGAGCGGCGTCCTGCTGTGCCCACGGCGGCTGGGAGCAGGCGGGCGATTCTTTCGCCAGAGCCCGGAAGCCGCTGCACTCCTGGGCCTGCTCGCCCAGGGTGTCTGCAGGCCCGGGCCCGCACTTCCCTGTGGGGCATCTCCTTGGTGACAGCACCAGGAGTCCCAGCGCCCCCTGAGTTTGCTCGCTCTGTGTTGCGGGAGCCGCGGCCTGATTGTGAGCCCTCTGGAACTGACTCCTTTTAAACCACTGCCGGATCCCGTCCAATGTTACTGCTTCAGCCCGGTGCTTTCGTCCTTGGACATTGAAACTGGCTTTCAGGCTCAGTTTAACTGGCAGGCACTGAGGTTTCAGACGTTTTTATCTGTGGGCAGAGTTTGTGAAATAGACACACGGGACAGTTTTGCGCTGGGTGGCACATTTGACTTCTTAAGGCAATGGGCGCCTTTCGGGACCCCCTTTACTGGGGCTGCTGCCTTCTCAGGCTGTCCGTTGTCCCGACAGCATCTGCAGTGCTTTTCCTTTCAAGGAGGTGGAGCTACACGTGAGGGAAGTGTTTCCTGTGAGCTTCGTGCCTTCCCATCTTCCCTCTGAAACAGCTCCCGTCGTTTTGTTCATCGTGATTTTCCCTCATGGAGCTGGATGCCGAATTCTCCCTTGCCAGACCCACGTGCCACAGGCTCTTGGACCAAGGGAAGCAACACTTTCCCCTTCTGTGGACTCACTGTCTCTCGATCCGCCCTGTGCAGGAGGGGCGGTGGGTCTCCTCCCCTCCGGCTGAGCTCCTCCCCCCCACCCGCACTCCTCACAGCTCTGGAGGAGCCGCAGTCCACAGTGGGGTTAGCCGGGTTGTCCCAAGGTTGATGGCTTGGGGGTCACAGAAGGCAGAGGTGGACAGACCCAAGAGACAGGTTACCTTCGGGGGCGAGGATGGGGACTGGGGCGTCCCGCTCACTTGGCACGTGGCTGTCGGGTGAGGGATGGCCAGGCCATGGCTGTGGCACTGGATGCCGAGGGACTGGGATTGGGGCCAGCAGCGTGGGCCTACAGCCAACCTCGGATGGGTGCCCTGGACCGCAGTGCTCGGGGGACAGTGCCAGGCCAGGTACCACGCCGCAGTGCTGGCCGCAAGGGGAGGACAGTGATAAGGATAACTGCCCCGGCTTCCGGTTTCTGGCTCTGTTCAGATCAGGTCATGTTTGCATCACCCATTCACTGTGCGTCCCCTCCTCTGTGAATTTCTTGTTCATGTCTCCCGCCTGTGGCAGGAGTAACTCAGCAAGTTTCGTAGCTGTCATCACAGCACTCAGATTCTTTCCGGTATCAGGAAGGGCGCCCGAGTGGGTCTGGCTCCGGTTCCTCCCGAGCTCGTTTCCCGTTCCCTTTTGGAGTCACGATGGTCCTCTCTTTGCTGTCCAGGGTACAGGTCCCTTGCCTGTGGCATCTTTCCCCCAGGTCACTTCACGCTTGGGTTCCTCAGAGGTTGCTCAGAGCAGAGACTCTGTTCTCCCCGTACCCTGCAAGGGCTTCTGGCTCTCCGTTGCTGTCTGACAGCGATGTCAGTAGAACCCCATGACTCAGGGCAGTGCTTTGGCTCTCACGGTTCTATTCATCGCGGGACTCGGTGGGCCAGTTCTGCCTGGGGTCTTTCAGGTGGTCCAGCGAGATGGCAGCTGGGACTCGCAGGAGGCCGGCTGGGCAGGACAGTGTGGACACAGGCTGCTGTGTGCACTCTGCTGGGTCTCGTCCTTCGCCCACCTCCTTGGCCCACCCTGTCCAGCTCTGGTGAGATCCCTCTCCTGTGATTCCTCACCGGGTTCACCTGCCTCATTCTCTCTCCGTGGGCTCCTTACACTGCCCCGCCGCCCCGACGGTGCCCACAGCCCGCCTGGCCCCTCCCCGTCACTGCCGTCTGGAGCAGTCCTCCTTGCCTGTGTGCCCTCTGTGCAGTGCATCTGGCAGCTGACGGGAGCTGAGCAAAGCCTCGACTGCAGCACCTGTGTGTCCCCTCCCACTGTGGCCGTCTCAGGGTCCCTCGGCTGGCACATTGCTCCACAGACCGTCACGGTGACCTCCCAAGATGGCTCTGGGACTTTTTATGATCCACTTCCTAAGCTGTCCATTGTATTCTACTAACCCTGTAAGTCACTGGGGCACTGTAGATGCAAGGGGAAAGGAATTTGACCACACCACTCCATAGGAGAGAACAGGAGCCTGTGGTGTCAGGCCCCAGCCACGGGGACACCCAACACGTGGCTCGGGTCAGAACACTGATTATGCTCCCTGCCTGGAAGACTGGAGGTGGAGGAGGGCAGGTTGAGCATTGATCGGCACTAAGAGCGACCCTCTGTCTTCCTCTCTGCCTTGCTCTTTCACCAGTTCTCATGATGGCTGCCCAGCTCCAGGTGGTATTATGAAGACAAGAAGGTCCAGAGGTAAAGAAAAAGAAAGGTCTTTGCTTTGTTTTTTAATTTTAAGAGCAACGAAGGCCTCCTTGGCCGTGGGCTAGTTAATCTCCCCTCCCTTAGGCTGGGCAGAATTGTATGGCACATCTAGGCCTAAACTGGAAGCTTGACAGCAGACAAAACCAGCAGGAATGGCTTTCATGACTCAGTCCCTGGGCTCAGAGCAGCCTCAGAGGAAAATTATGGGGCCTCAGGAGAAAATGAGCAAAAGGAGGGCTTAGCATTGGTCAGCTTTCCTGCTGATGGATGCAAAAACTGATGCACTCAACTTAAAGGAGAAGTTGATTTGGCTCATGGTTTCTGGGGTTTTAGTTCATGGTTGACTGGTTCCAAGGCAAGAGCATCATGGCA